>JACEIK010000426.1:69514-233393 GCA_018107945.1 Datura stramonium | reverse complement strand
GTGTTGAATAAATGACTAAGTCAATATTATCTAAGATAGTATTATTATTAAGTGGTGTATGTTACTACTACTTATAATACTATTCACGTCTTTAGATTAAAAAAGAGAAGAGTCAAATATTTATAATGCAAATACATTTTTTTTTTAAATCCCGCTATTTAGTTCTGAAGGTTACACTTTTACTTTCTCATGCCATCTTCTTGACTATTCGACACTCGCAATGCCTTAGTTTTCCTTTCAATAAAGGTTCATTTTCTCTATTTTTTATGAAAAAAGGTGAAGGAGAGAGAAAAATAATTTAATTACTTACTATGACTTTTAATTCCCAAGACGTTTTTGTAATAAGTGGTACGAGCATCTATCAAATTCATGAAAAGGAAGAGGAACTTTAGGACACATGAGAGCCGAGATTCAAAAAGAGAAAAAAAGTTGGAGTAATTGTGATGTATGTGTAAACTAAACTAATAAAAATAAATTTAGATGATACAATAAAATATCAAACTGGATAAATAGAATAATTATGCGTAAGTGCATAAATCACAAATTAACATATGATTAATTATGAATATTAGAGAAAGCTTTCATTCTATAGCAATTTGATGAATCTAACAATATCCAAGTTCACCAAAATATTATACTAATGAATTGTAAAATTGAAACTCATTACTACATAACGAAAATCAATATCAAGAAAAAAATATAGAATGTACGTTTAGAATAGTTAATAACATACTGTAAAAAAAAATATATTCAACACTGTAAAATAGGAAGAAGAAAAGAGAATTCATCTCATAAGTGCTTCATTCCTTCAGCTGGAAAGGAGCCTCAGTTCTCAAAAAATAATTTCCTGTAGCACAAAAAAATCTTGAAAAATATTTGATATTTATAATAAAAACATACTTCCTTTTGTTTTAATTCTGAACTTGAGTTTGATGAGTAATATTTAGTTTAAGATCAACTGGTGTAGAGTGATATGAAGAAAATGAGTGATCTAACATGGGGGATGTAAAATTATTTTTTTTCATTTTTTTTTATTGGCAAGAGATATTAATCCAATTATGAATATTACATAAAGCTTTCATTTTATAACAACTTGATGAATCTAATAATTTCTACGTTCACCAAAATATTATATTAATGGATTGTAAAATAGAAACTCATTACTATATAAAGAAAATTATTATTAAGAAAAAAATAGAAAATGCGCATTTAGAATAGTTAATATTATATTGTAAAAAAATATGTTCAATACTGCAAAAAAAGAAGAAAAGAGAATTCATCTCACAAATGTTTCAAGCCTTCAACTGGAAAGGAGTCTGGTTCTCAAAAAATAATTTCGTGTAATATGAAAAAAAATCTTGAAAACTATTTGATATTTATAAAAAAAAAAAAAAGCATACTTTCTTTTGGTTTAATTCTAAACTTGAGTTTAGAGAAAAAGATTCAGTTTAAGAGTTGGTGTAGAGAGATAATATTAAGAAAATGAGTGATCTAACATGAGGGATGTAAACTTTTTTTTCATCTTTTTTATTGACGTGAGATATTAATTTGTCCTTAGATAGGGAAAAGTACCGGCATAACATGAAGGAATCAAAGAGTTTTGTCATTGTTTAATATAAAAATATGTAAAGGTGTGAAAAGAGAAAAGAACCAAAATATTTAATGCTTGTGAAAATTTTAAAGTGAAGAAAATGAGAAAATGGAAGAAGATAGAGCAAAAATGGGAGAAGAAAGAACAAGGAGTTCGAGACTATTATTTTAGAAGTTGATGTAATCACAAGAAGTCAAGAAGTAACTATTGTTGAAAACGAATTAATGCAACTGTTTGAAAAATATATAGACTAAAATTTGTAGTTGTTTGAATTATGTTTACTTTTTAAAAAAAGGTGCAACAAATAACTGATTGAGAAGAAAAAAAAAAGAAAAAAATCTAGAAAATTAGATAAATAGCAATTCTGAGTTTTTGAGTTAGAGGTACACCGGGTGCCTTGTCCCGATAAACAGTTTATTCCTTTATCATAGAGGCTTCATAGATTATTATTCATGTTGATATAAACTAGGCTTTTCTATAAATTGAGTACCTTCATTTTTAAAAGCTTAAATCTATTGATGTTTTGCTTATGTTAGATGTATGCTCCTGATGTACGTCATGTTATGTGGTTCGATCAGGCCAGCAATGGCATCGAGTGTCGGCCACGCCCAGGCCCTAGGTCGGGGTGTGGCAAGGGAGGTGGACGAAGAAATAAAAGGGAAAGAGGGTGATGAGGTGCCATGCCACGTGGCATCCATCTCACCCAAATGTCAGTCCACATGGAATTTTAATAGCCATTAGAAATAGGGGTATTTTTGATTACTTTGCTAACGGGAAGTGTAATTTTGTCCAAAGGTTAGATGTAGACAATATTTAAAAGTGTAGGGGTCAATTTGGGGCTGGAACCTCATTGCCAGTGATACAGATGAAACAACTTTAATGTCATTGCTAATAATTGATGTAACAGTAACATTTCTGTTAGGTATTATCTAACATTGATTCAGTAATTTCAGTGAAGCTGAAAATTGAGATGTAACATTAACATTTCATCTTCCCATTAGTAGTTTCTATTTGGAATTAGTAAACTAAACAAACAACTTGGTTTTGCCAATTATATGTTAGTATCATTTATCTGTGCTCTGTCGTTAGCAGAAAACAGTTACCAGGAATGTGTGCTTCCTAGTTGAATTGACAATAAGACATAGCTCTTGTTCCAACTTAGATATTGGTAAAGCTGAAAGCATCATCTTCTTAGTTTATAGTACAAGAGTGAATGGTTGTTGCAGAAATGTTTTTAAGCTACATGTAAGATGTCAAGGAAAAAGAACTCTAGAAGCTAGTACATATATAAATACACGCATACCTGATAACCAAATCGAGCTGGCATTTGAGGGTCAAGGTATGATTGTTCTACTTCTGGATAAAGAGCTTGAAACCAGAATTTTGCATTTCTTCAACTTGTGTTTCCTTGATATCCTTGGCTGATTCAACAAGTGATTCTTTGCATGTCATCACCTCAATTGATTTTAGAGTCGGCATATCTGCAAAGCGAGAAGGGATCTTCTCAAGACGTCGCAATCTTCTTAACACCAGGTGCTCAAGGCATGGAAATGCATCATCTGAAACATTCCATTCTGAAAAAAAAGGATCTTGCAGTTTCAAGAATTTGAGGTGAAGGAACTGCTCATCGGTCACTTCCCATTCTTCGGATTCAATGATAACTTGTTGCAGTTTGAGCACCACAAGTTTGGGGAGGGTTGCGACTTGATCAAGACTAAATATGCGCCCATTGGATAGTGTTAATTTCTTGAGACTTGGTGGCAAATTCAGCACAGTGGCCCAGGTCCCCGCACGACCCCAAGAAAACTTGAGCATTTCAAGCTTAGTAAGATTGTTAAATGCAGGGAAAAAGGCATCACATGTCAAAACTTCACATCTCAGTTTTTGAAGATTTGGTATCTTTGCGAAGATCCTGTTCGTGTCCTCCACACAAGAAAACCATGCCGAGGAAAGAGTTCTCAGGCCATCCATTTTTCCAAGAGCATTGTTTATATTAAAAACAACGCGGTTGTATACGTGTAAATGGCGCGCCTTGACCATCTTCCAGAGGTATCTGGTAAATTACTTGTCCTCCAAGTCCTTTAACTATCAAAGTTTCAAGGTTCCAAAGATTGGCTGAGAATGATAATGAAGAATCTTGAGCAACCCTAACAGCAACATATCTCAAGCAGGTTAACGCTTCTGAGAGTAATCAATTACAGTGAATTCTAAATCTAGCACCCACAGAAACTTGAAGCTGTTGAAAATGTGTGATGCATGGCAATGAAGATAATCCAATTTGTCTACCCTTCATCAAGTGGAAAGATTGTACATCTGAACAAATAGAACTCCATTCTGCAAGATTATCACCTTGAAGGTAAAGGCATAAGCGTCGTGGAATGTCATGCTTCTGATAGGAAATATAAGAAGGATTCATATCATTGTCCCTGTTGATAGAGAAATTGTATGATCAGAATACGTTTAAAAGATAAAATTGATTCAATGAAGGAAATATTGGGTGTATTACCTCTTATGCACTGAAAGTTCTCCACCTTGGCTTTCTTTTTACAAAATTCATGCAACAAGTCATGAATGCGACATGCCTTGGTCTTACCATCAGAACTTTTCTTGGAAACCATCCACGAGTTTTCTTCCAATAAGGTTTTTTAAGTAATATGCTGCTATATCCTCAGAAAGCATCTCTGTATGAGTTTCTGACAGACCTTCTGCTGTCCACAACCATGTTAACTTTGAAACCCTTATCTCTTCGTCCTCAAAAACATTCCAAAAATACAAAAAGCAAGATTTCAAATGAAGCAGTGAATTCTTGGTAACTAAGATTTATTATATCCTCTGACTTAGCCTGGATATGTGAACCTAAATTTATTGCAACTTGTTCCCAACAATGCTTTTCCTTCTCCATTGATTCGAGAATACTAACTGCAGAACAACTGAAAGAGGTGGCCCTCCACGCTTTGTCTTATCTTTTTAGCCAACATCTTACAAGACAAGGGGCAACTTCTTTTATTGAACACCTTATTCTTCAATAACATCCAACTTTCTTTTTAGATATAATCGAAGAAAATGAGGATCACTGACGAGTTTAGCATGGGAGGCAACATCACCAAGCCGAGTTGTCACGATAATTCTACTTCCATTATTGGCATCACGAAGCAAACTTCCCAATCATCCCATGCAATAGTTTAGACATCATCAATGAGGATAAGTGCCTCTGAATCAACGAAGTCACCAAGTAACATACTAAATTCATTCTCTGGTAGTTTATCACTTATAACTGTATCCTTCTTAACACCACAAAGAATGGTTAGTAACAAGTCTTTGCGTGTATATACTTGAATACACAACGTACTGAACATCAAATGAGAGACAATAACTGATCAAGAAATAGTTTGTTAAGCTGAGTTGTCTTACCCAATCCAGTATTAACGAATTGAGATAACATCCAATTCTGATGATCCTCCGATTAACTTCTGCCTTAGTGTTTTCAACACCTCATCAAAACCCACCATTTCTTCTCTGATGCTAATCCTAGCAAATTGTGAAGTATGAGCACCGGCAACATCAGTTGTAGTATGCAATACCAAGTCGGCAACTTTCTTTTCATGAATCTTCATCACCTCCCTCATGAGTAGTGTAATCTCCTCTATGATGTCCCCGATCCAGCGAACAAGGCACCATTCAGGGATGTCATTGTTTATACAACCAACAACCAAATGATACACCTCATATGCTTTAGCAATCACCTGCATAGAAAAATATTGGAATCCATCGTGATGCTTCTGAAAGTGCTCCAGTTGCTGATGGGTGTCTGAGTTGGCTCTTTATAGAAGAAAGTAAGTCTGAATAGCGGGTTAGGAACTCCTTCAGGTGGTCTAAAATGATATCAATAGATCCCAGTCCATCAATCTTAGGTAATTTGGAGTGAAATGACTTCCGAGTGATGAGGTAGATCAGTGGCGCATTCTCTGAATATCGCCTGAGAAATCAAGAACTGGTACTTGGTTTAAATCCCCAACAGCCATGTCTTCATTTCCCTCCACACTGTCATACAACGAGTAAACTAGAACCCCTGCATCAATAATTGCAGTATCAAGATCTTTAAGGGCCTCTCTTGGAAGATTAATGAGATTGGCTCTCAAGAAGTTGATCATTGTCATTTGATTCTTGAAAGTAATGGGGTAGCTCTTTCAAGCGGTGCATGCGAGAATCTCCACAAAGCCAGCTTTATAATCAGTAACATGCTCAGCTTGGACATTCGGATGCCATCCTGATTTTAGAGCTTGTAGGACGTCAATATAGATCTTGCGGATACGCGGTTGAATGGGATGAATCCTCATTTGAAGGTCAGCAAATGAAGCGTTCATTTTAGCTGAAGCCAAATCCTTTTCTTTCCAATGGTTTGGCAAATTCAACCAGGAAATCATTGCTGCATGACCCGCCACAACTAAAACATGAATGAAGAAACTATGTTGCCTTTGAGGATTCGTGCATCTGTCTGAAATAAAGTAGACAAAATTTCTCAATAACCTCAACTCCTTTACAACCTCTTCCATTTGTTTCCTGCTGGAGTTAGGTACCAAAGGAGACGACCTAGTATCAGGATCACAAATCTCTAATAAATCACTGAGATTCCTTACAACAGTATCAACGAATTTCCTTACAAATTCAGGAGTAGCAACATTGGAGGTAAGTGGTAGTGATATTTCGGGAAAGGAGTATTTACCTCTGATTTCCAACTTAGTCTCACAAATCTGTTCTTCAAACTTATAGAACACTAAAAAGACATCGCTGGGGTAGTTGATTCTTTCAAATTCAGCTGCAGCATAAGGAAAAAGATCTTGGACTTCCTGTGTAGCATCCGAGCATAGAGCTGTGAAGCTCTGTAAGCTGAGAAACATATCTAGGAATTTAAGATTGATATAAATAAAATCAATTTCATACTGTATATTACTTCTCGTGATGCCTAAATTCCATTCATGGCCCTGGCTTTCCAAACGAGAGAAGGTCATAATATCTCCCTGCAGTAAACAAATACTCATATGCAGAAGACATCAGCTCTTTTACAAGTTTGTGAAACTGGTAGGAGGAAATATATCTCAGATTTCAGGTTTCTTTCTGCTCTTTTTGTTCCTAAATGATTGTGTGTTGTGTTAGGGGAATTATATAGTGCATACACTCTCTTATCTTTTTCCTGTATTTGCAAATTGAAGTTGTGTTTCGACATGAATATAAAATAGAGTTGTTTAAATTTTGTGAGTTTTAACTTTTCGGAGTTTTATGAATTCCGTAAAACAATTCTATGTTAGATATTTTAAAAATAATATTCTGAAAAAGTAATATACATGGCTAAAAGACGCCGTAATATATTTCTGAAACAAATAAGAGGAGCTTAACAAGTAACAAGTCATATTCAAAGCTGCCTGCTGCACTTGGAAAACACACTTAATTTCTTGGTAGGTTTTGGGTTTTCAATTCTGGTAGTTGGGATAGTTATTGCACTGTTTAGGACTTTTGGTGGCAGGAAAAGTTTAATAATGAGAACAGTATATTTTTGTACTTGCAGCCGCAGATATACAATATATCTTTTAATCATCTAATATCCCGTGACCATTAGCATGACTAAGAGCGTTTGGTTTAGGCGAAAAAAATGGCATAAATATAAATCTTATGTTGCACAAGTCTTGACTTATTTTATAAATAAGCGGTTATGTGTTTGAATAAAAGTCTTTGGAAAAAATGAAAAAAAAAGTTATTGATATGTTTGGTACATAAGTGTTGTTAAGTACTTATTTTGGGTCAAATGGCTAAAATATCCTTGAAGGTTTGTTAAAATATAAAAAAAATTTTTAATATATTATTATTTGATTTTAGTATTTTATTGTTTTATTAAAATTTAAGTCAATTTATATTTTTATTTATAAAATTCTTAATTCATTAAAAAAACATAAAAAATATTTTTAATTTTTTAAAATATATAATTTAAATAAAATTAAGCAAATCTCCTCTTACTTTTATTAGGAGTATCGTTCTATTTTTTATTTGTAAAATCAAATATAATAATTTAGATGAATTAATACTACCTCGATTTTATTTTTTTCAGATTTTAAATTTTTTTCTAATATGCACAAAAAAATAAAATTTTATCAAGATTTGAGTAAGGATATTATTGAAAGTAAGAAAATATTATGAGATAAAAAGGTAAATGGTTGGTCAGAGCTTAAAGCTGACTTATGCGCGAAAAATAAAGATTGATATCTACCAACTTTTGGCTTTTTAAAGCACTTTTCAACTTTTTGTAAGCACTTTTGGTAAAATCAAATACTACAAAAGTTAAAAAGTGTTTATAAGATTTGGTCAACCAAACATCCCTCTAAGTCCCCCGAGGGGGTAGCATGTTCAAGAAGTTCCTCAATTCTTGAGACTCGAAATAAGAACTCTAATTAAGGGCGGAGGGTCCCAATAATTTATATTTATGATAAAAATAAAAAAGGAACCACAAAAGACTTAAGAGTTTCTAAAGTTTAGTGCCAACATAAGATTATATATACCTATAACTATTGCTATTGCAAGAAAACTTAAATACTTTGATACCAAATGGCATTACAAGTTAAATGTAACCATTCCTCATTCTCTTTATGTCTGTGTTAGGGTAATTGTTGTCTAACTTCTTTTTTGATTTTCCACCTAATTCGATATTTTTATTGGAGCCCTCATTAATTTGGATGGCAACATTACATGGACTATTATGGTGGTAGCGCTCTCAACAGGATTTACTCCTTACCTAGAGCTCGAGCCAAGATCTCTACGGTTGAGAATGGAGAGACCCCAACCATCCTACCATAGCCCATATTGGTAATTGTTGTCTTACTTGAATACTTTTTTGATAGAAAAGTGTCTCATCTCAGAAAATTCAGCAGTCACTTTATTTTTCCTTTGGGAAACATTGAAATTCATTAATCGAAAGTAAGAATTACATAGATATGTTGTTGCAATAAGGAGAATGGAAAGGGTGGTCTCCTTTTGTTTTTTTAAAAATAAAAATGAAGTATTGCCTCAAGTTCATTCTAGCACTAAAGTTTGCATCTTTTTGTTTGTAGTCCCTTTGTGATATTCAATAAATTTTTCCTGAAATGTACATAAAAAAGCATTATATAGTCCTGTGAATTAAAAATTTTTTGGACAATTTTCTTTGTGGATAAAATACTTTGGATAGTATTACTTTGAGAAGAAAACACACTGATGACATAATAAAAATTTTGAGTTTTTCCTTATTAATGCCTTTAAGTTTTTGCCAGTTTCTAGTCCAGCGCTCCGGTTAAGTTGGTGTGAAGAATTATTAAAGTTGGTTAGGTCGCATCCGTTGGTTGGGGGAGACGGACTCGTGGTTTTGTTTTGTCGGTCTCCTAATGGAGATTCTCGTACACCGTTTGGAAGAGCTACCCATTACTTTCAAGAATCAAATGACAATGGTCAACTTCTTGAGAGCCAATCTCTTAATCTTCCAAGAGAGGCCCTTATAGATCTTGATACCACAATTGATGATGCAGCAGTTCTAGTTTACTCGTTGTATGACAGCGTGGAGGGAAAGGAAGACAGCTGTTGGGGATTAAAACCAAGTACCAGTTCTTGATTTCTCAGGCGATATTCAGAGTATACAAGCACTGATCTACCTCATCACTCGAGTATTTCCTCCAAATTACCTAAGATTGATGGATAGGATCTATTAAATATCATTTTAGACCACCTGAAGGAGTTCCTAAGCTGCAATTCAGACTTACTTTCTTCTATAACGAGCCAACTTCAGACAATTCATCAGCAACTGGAGCACTTTCAGAAGCATCACGATGGATTCCAATATTTTTCTATGCAGGTGATTGCTAAAGCATATGAGGTGTATCATTTGGTTGTTGGTTAAAAAATGACATCCCTGAATAAGATTGCCTTATTGGCTGGATCGGGGACATCATAGAGGAGATTACACTACTCATGAGGGAGGTGATGAAGATTCATGAAAAGAAAGTTGCCGACTTGGTGTGCATACTACAACTGATGTTGCCGGTGCTCATACTTCACAATTTGCTCGGATTACTAGCATCAGAGAAGATATGGTGGGTTTTGATGAGGTGGTGAAAACACTAAGGCAGAAGTTAATCAGAGGATTATCAGAATTGGATGTTATCTCAATTGATTGCGACATGTTGAGGAGATCTCCTCAAGAAGATTGCGACATGTTGAGGAGATCCCTTCTCGCTTTGCAGACATGCCGACTCTAAAATCAATTGAGGTGATGACATGCAAAGAATCACTTGTTGAATCAGCCAAGGATATCCAGGAAACACAAGTTGAAGAAAGACAAAATTCCGGTTTCAAGCTCTTTATCCAGAAGTAGAACAATCATACCTTGACCCTCGAATGCCAGCTCGATTTGGTTATCAGGTATATATGTATCCTGTTGAGCCACTGCAACTGAAGTTAAATGTGTGTCTTTATATATGTACTGCTAGCTTCTAAAGTTGTTTCAGTTGTACCATTGCCAATGAGGTTCCAGAGCACTAATTTTCTTTTTTTCGTTTTTGATTTGCAGATGCTAAGGGGTTATGTTAGCTGAAGCAGTTTGGAAAATCATGAAGTTTATGGATTTGCTTTATTGGTATTCTGCTGCTAGGAAAATGTGCTTTTATCTGTCAAGTGGGTAGTTGATACGTTTTGGACGTGAAAGCACCGATGCGAATGAGTACTCTTTTCCTGTACAGTGATGACACTGTTTGGATAAGTGTCATATAATGAAAGAATTAGCAGTGTAAAATGGAGACAAACCAGCAGCTATGTCTTGGACTAACTAAACTAATAGGTGATTGTTTAGATTGTATGCAAATATTTTTAGAATAATATTTTTACTTTAACAAACACAAGAAAACTCACTTATTTTTCTTTAAAAATTTCATAACTGATTCTTTAGCCCATCGAACACACCTTTAATTATGGGAGGTCAAACATGTCCTTATTTTTAAATATATCAAGTGCCATATAAATAAGTAGGTAATTCTATATTGTATTGTTGCTAAGTATACTTACCCGATATATCGATATTTTATTCTTCTCATTTAAGAATATTAACTACATATAAAAGGTCTTTCAACCTTTAATAAAGTTTTAAACAATATACTAATAATAAAATATATATATTTTCATGTATCTCAAATTATGTAACAACTTTTGAATCGATTTGTCCATTCCAGTAATACTTATATATATAATTTTTATAATTTCAAATAATTATCAAGTATTAATGTAAGTATATCAGCCTTGAAAATAATTCTTCAAATCACGCATCTTTGTCAAATTGTATATCCACACAAACAATTTTATTTTGATCAAAAGAATTAAAAAAAAAAATCCTCAAACGTATGTGTACTCTTAATCATGCATATAATTCAAAATATATAGTATCTCTATCAAATAATAAGTATCTATCATAGAAAGAAAAAGGAAAAAATATAAATAGATAAATTAAACCTATAACAGTTATTACGCACTTGGCTTTTTCGTATCAGACTTTTGGACTTTTCTTATATAATAAAACTTTAAATAAGGAACATGGATGAATAGATTTGAAGTTTATGTAAAAAACAAAAAACTTTGTAATTAAAAAAAATAAAAAATTTTGGGGTTTTTTTTTTTTTATGAATTTTGAGTTTTTTTAATTTTTTATTTTAATTAATTCAAAAATAAGAACATTCTTTGATTATTAGAAAATAATCTAAATAAATGCCGTTATTCAATTTTTGATGGATATTACGGTAATCTAACTTTACTCTTAAAATTTTCTCACTTTTAGTATAACTAATTTATGGGCACACGTTTTGCATGTATATTCATATTATTAAAATACTATTTTTTTAAAAAATATATAAAAATAACTCCTATTTTCTTACTGTAGCCTCTTTATTTTCAAGGTTGCATAGAAGTTATTATCGAATGAAAATAGCACTTTGCCAGAAGATGTATAATAATTCGATCGACATATATTTCTTTTAGAATGGTCAGTATAGACCTACAGAGAAGTAATAACTAATTATGAGTAGAGATTCTTAATGAACAGTTGACATTAATAAATTTAATTAATAAATTAATAAGGAATTTTTTTCACGTACATGTGCCTTAGCTTTTGTTTGACTCAAAATTATGAGTACTTTCATCTCTAAATTTGGAGAACGGACTTGTACAAATAATAAAGCCTAACACTTCAGCATTGGAAAAGCTGCAGTGGATTATTTTGAGGAGCAGTTTAAAGGAGAAGAAATTTCTTTGAATGCCGGTCTAATGGGCAATATCCCAAGATTGATCCGAGAGGATCGAATAAAGAGATGAGTAAACTACCTACAGGAAGAAGTTAAGGTGGTTTTTGAGCGTAATGGGGATAGTGCTTGTGGTTAGAATGGTTTTTCAGGTATGTTTTTTCAAGCATGTTGGGAGATTGTAGCTGAAGACATGACTAATATGGTAAGAGCTTTTTTCTATGGTTTTGACATTCCCAGATTCATTACTCATATCAACCTAATATTGTTGCCAAAAAAAAGGAGAGAATGTAATGATTTTAAAGATCTAAGACCCATTAGTAAGTACTTTTGTTAATAAATTCATTTCTAGAATATTGCATGAGGAGGATGGTGATGACATTGCCAAATATTATCTCTAGAAATATCACGGTTTTGTGAAGGAGGAGCATTAGGAAAATGTGATTTTAGCACAAAGGGTGCTCCAGAACATCAATAGGAGGAATAAATGGCATAATATGGTGGTGAAGTTGGATATGGCTAAAGCTTATGATAGAGTGTCCTGGATATTCTTGACAAGAGTGCTTAGAAGTTTTGGTTTTCGGAGGTGATTATTGACATGGTGTGGAGATTAATCTCCTAATAGCTGGTATTGATTTTAATCAATGAGCTAATCACGGGGTTTCTTTAAATCATCTAGAGGTTGAAACAGGGATCCAATTTCTCTCTATTTATAATTGTTGCTGAATTATTATCCGAGGATTAAATAGGTTGATTGAAGATCCACGGTTCAAGGGTTTTGGTTTACCTAAATGGAGTCGAGAGATAATTCATCTTTTATGCTAATGATACTATTCTTTTTTTTGCTTGGCAGGATAAGGTATCGGTCGTGAAAGATGATGCACGTCTTTGACACAATATGACAAAGTCTGGTCAAATGATAAACAAGCATAAGAGTTTCTTCTATATACATGAAAAGACTCCTATGGCTTTGGGACATAAGTTGAAGAGGTGGACAGGTATAAATCAAGGCTCCTTTCTTTTTATTTACCTAGGTTGCCCAGTATTCTATGGAAAGAGTAAAAGATTATTTTAAAGATTTGATAAGAAAGATTGCAAGAAGGATTTTGGGGTGACAAAATGTGTTACTATCTTTGGGGAAGATACATTCTAATCTCACATGTGCTACAAACTATATCGGTTATCTTATCGGCAATCACGTCACTCAGAAGGCATTCTTGATGGTCTGCGTAAGTTGGCAAAGTTCTTACGGAGCAAGGCGGGAGGTGTGAAAGAAACATTGGGTAGCATGGGAAGAGATGTGTTACTCTAAAATGAAAGGAGGTTTGGGCTTTAAATCATTGCATGATATTTCTAAGGCCTTGTATGCTAAATTATGGTGGACTTTTAGAACATCCACAAATTCACTATGGGGTACCTATATGTGGAACAAGTATTTCAAGAGAAATCATCGAGTTATAACTAAAGGAAATGCAGGGAACATCTTATATTTGGAAAAGAATATTGCAAATAAGAGAGGAGGTGGAACATGAAAGTTGGTGGCAAATAAAAGTTGGAACATCTAACTTTAGTATGATATTGAACCTGTGAGAGTGCTTTAAAATGCCCCGAAGACGTGATATAAGCGAAGAGGCGGTGGAGGTTAGAGCTTGTTTCGGAGGGTAGTTGGGATAGAAAGATGCTAAATGGGAGAATATCAAAGGAAATGACCAAGCACATAAGTTGGAACATCACTTTTGGTATGATAAGCTGGACATAACGAGTGCTTTAAAATACTGCAGAAGACATTGATATAAGCGAAGGCGGTGGAGGTTAGAGGCGTTTCAGAGGGTAGTTGTGATAGAAAAATGCTAAATGGGAATATCGGAAGAAATGACCAAGCACATAATTGAAAGCGTGAGATCACATACATGTACGAGGAGGTGGATAAGGCTTGGTGGATGGGAATGTGTCGAAGGTTTCTTTTGTGAAATGCGAGATTTTGAGGAAAGGAGGGGCGGAAAGTGAATGGTAGAAATATATTTGTGAAAGTGATTTACCATTCAAGCTTGGTTTTCATGAGAGTATGGAGGAAAAGAATTGTACTTGATCACAATTTGCGAGAGGATGAGGATTAACATAGCATTCAAATGTTATTGCTATGAGAGATTTGAGAGCGGGAGATCGTGTCTCATTTATTTCTAACGAAATTTGTCATAGCCTTTAGGATATATGTAAAGTACATTTGCTTCTGTGCGAGTATTAACATGGAGAAATTTGCATTTGCAACAAGCCATTATAAAATGGTGGAAGATACAAACTCCTGCCAAATTGAGGAGTATTTTCCGCAAATTTATGCCAACCATCATAAATTATGGAAGAGAAGGAATGATAAGGAGGTGAACTTTAACCAAATGTTTAACTCTTGCCAACAAAATATTTATCGGTTGGTAAAAAGCTTAAATTTTCTTGGATTAAAATCCTTATCATTGGGAAGAAATCATTAAGTTGTCTATAGGGGGTATAAAGCTATGATTCACTACAAAATAGTGAAGTGGGAACTACCAAAAGAATCTTGGATTAAGTGCAATACGGATGGAGCATCAAGGGGTAATGCGAGATAGTAGTGTATAGGTTTTGTGTAAGAGATGCTAATGGAGACTTGATATATGCGAAGCAAGCGGGGTAGGTATAATGACATGATGGCTGAAGTTACTGCGGTGTGGGAAGGCTAAGATGTGTACATCCACTCACAAAAATAACATCATTCGAAGGCTGATTCACTAAATCTCTGAAGATGTTAGTTAAAGTGGAAAGATACCATAGGAAATATCATGCATGATGGATGAGATTAGGCCGTCGTGCAACATATCACTATAGAGGGTCAAACATATTTCTGAGAGAGACGAATCAACCGGTAGGCTTGATGGAAAATAGTGCATTCATTCAAAACGGGATGGGACATATTCACAATTTCAACGGTTGTCAACACGATTGCAAAAAAGTGTTTAACATAGACAAAGCACGGGTTCCAAGCATCGGAATTAAAACACTAGCAATCAAAAAGTGCACCAAATACATTAGAGAGGTCTCGGAGTTAGGAGTTACGGAACAATATTTACACATGCCTAAGCTAGGAAATGTAAAGGTAATGCTAACCTGGGTTTATACAACACCAAAAGACCAACAAAAATCGATTTAAGTCGAGATCTGCACAGAAGATTGGTCCAAAATAGGAAAGACTTTGAAATGAGAGACTCGGAGCGACTTGATTTTCTCCATTTCTATCAAAACGAAGCTCTTTACCTAGCTGAACATGACTTACCCCAATTTGAATGATTAATCTTCACGAATCAGAACCTGTATCACGAAAGAAGAGAGTAAGTAGCTAAGTATTTCTACAAGGATAGAGTATGTAGAAGTGATACCTTTCTTAGGCGCAGACAAGCTCTCATCATTGACACTCAGTGGCACTCGATTTATCACCTAGAGGAGATGAAGTTTGGTTTCCAAAGAGTAGAAAGCGGCCATGGTGGAGAAGGAAGTGTTGGAGAACGGAAAGAGCGAGAGGCGGGGTACCGGAGAAGACAAGGGATAAAGTGGTGGTAGGTATTCTTTCAAGTACATATAAGGTTTATTACGGGGAGTAGTTTGTCTTTTTATTTTTATTTTATATTTGTTGGCCTTTTTGGGCGGTGATGAGCAGTTGTTGGTTTTAATAAATGAACTTTTGTATGCTCACAATTTTGAAAAAAAAAAAGAAGATACCTAGTATATGATATTGAATTTTAGATTATTTTCAACATGACTTTGCCTAGAACAAAAAGATCCAAAGTCTTAAAACAAAATTTATAAAGAATTAGATTTACATGTTTATTGTTAGGGGTGTTCACGGTTTGGTAAAAAACCAAACTAGATCGATTAAAAAAGCCCCGACATTTGATTTGGATTAGTTTGGTTTGATTTAGATTTTAAAAATATTTGGTTTGGTCTGATTTTACTGAACAAAGTCGAAGAAATAACCAAATCGAACGGATAAATTTTATAATTATTTAAATATATATTATTGGTTTTCATAAATAATAATAAATATTTTATACCTTTTAATCATTAATTTGGTTTTAGTTTACTTTATTTCACATGCATTACAACACGTTTAAATTCTATTACTTAAAAAATATGTTCAAGCCCAACATTCTAAGTCTAATTGTTTATATGTGTTGTGGCATATTGCCAATTTTTTAATTTTCTTTGCCAAGACATTCATCTACTCTTCAATCGTTTGCCTCTTTGGTTTTTGAAGTTGTTGACTATTTTATTTAAAGTTGTATATTGTTTCTGTGTAGATATTAGACATGTGAGTGGAAGAACCTCTTGATTATGCAACTTAAACATGCTAAAACTTTGAAATTGTGTTGAAAAATAATATAAGATTCAAATACATTCATCTCGTGATAGTAAAAAGAAATTTGTTGATTCCTAATGTTCACTTAAAATAATTATCACATGTCTCTATTGTTTTATTATAACAAATTTATAAAAAAACAAAAAATTAAAAAAATTAAAAAAATTAAAAAAATTAAAAAAATTAAAAAAATTAAAAAAATTAGTTATTTATTTTATTTGGTTTGATTTGATTTTAGAAATTTAAAAACCGACTAAATTAATTTGATTTTGATTTTGATTTTGATTTTAGGTAAAACTGACTCAAGCAGACTATAAACACCCCGATTTATTTTGTAGTTTTTTTGAAAGAGATTTCCTAGCGAGTTGAAGATAAAAATAGAATGATGAATTGATTACATATCTCGTTCACTTTTATAATGTGCAGTATGACTGTCAAAAGAGTGTAAAGATATTATAACCCTAGATGTTGAAAAGAATAAATAATATAAACTAAAAATGTGAAAAGTTACAACATATAAGGAAATTAAGAAAATTTATATTTTGAGTTATGTTTATGTAATTTAAAATATTATTATTAAAAAGTTAATTATTTTATAATATTTAATTTTAACAAGGAGCAAAATCATGATCATAACTTTGAAGATATGAGCTTCTTACTTTTAGCACAAGTAGTTTTGAGACATGTGGACCAAGTTTCAATTTTTAAAGATAAGAGCTTTCAATTTTTGGAAAGAATGTTTTTTTAGGTCACTTTAAAATATTGGAAAAAGTACACAAAAAAATACATCAAAAACTAAATTAATTACATAAAAATAGGTCGTTTCATATTAATTACCCACAATGCCCCATCAACATAAAATAATTACAATTTGTGCCCTCTTGTGAGTTTGAAGGTTTTCAGTTAGATTAGCAATCATGACACTATATGAATATATTGTGATGGTATCATGTTGTATAGTGATAGTATATAAATATCTTTGCTGCGATAGTATCATGAAGTATACCATGGCAATATGAATATCTTGTGATAGTATCATGCAGTAAGGAGTGTCGTTTATTCCTTAGTGATACCATGACGAGGTATATGGTTAGTGATACCATGACAATATATGAATATACTATAACGATATCATGAAGGATTGAGGTGCCGCCAAGAAAGCTATTCTGAAGAATTTGCTCATCCTTAAGCGATTTCATGGCCAGTATATGGATATACTATAATGGTATCATGAAGGATTCAAGATGAATATTTTTATAATTAATTAAGTGATAGGAAAGTAAAAAGGAGTAGCGGCGCGTAAATACTCACGATGGTGCAACTATGTAAGTTTCCCTAAAATATTAGCAGCTAAGTAACATGTGAGCCCAATAGCTATAGGCCCAAAATCGCTGAACCCGGTCTGTGATGCTTTTCCTTCTAAACAAAAGATATATAGAGGGGTAGGCATTCGGTTTCGGTTCGATTTTTTGATTTTGATTTTTCATTTAGTGTACCGAATACCGAACTAAATTAGTCGGTTCGGTTCAATTTCAAATTCGGTTCGGACATTTCGGTTTTCTAATTCGATTTTTGATTTATGAGCCTAATTAATGGACTATTTTTTTACTTACAAAATGAGCTACTTTTTTAATTAAAAATGAGTTGTTTTTATTTTTTTAGTTTTTTTATATTTTTTATCCTTCACTCTTTTTTAAAATATTGATAAAATAGTCACTTAATTTTTAACTTTTAAGTAAAAAATAGCGGGATCAATTGATTACATTTAGTAGTACATAAATAACATTTGAATTTTGATAATAATTTTTCTCACATGCTTAATATCCTTATAACAAAACTAATAAAAAATTAAAAAAACTCAAAATTCATAAAAAAAAAAAAACCCCAAAATTTTTTATTTAAAAATATTATTATTTTATTTCAAACTAATTAATTTAAAACATAAAAAAAATAAAAAATTTTTTTATTTTTTTTATTTTTTTTATTTTTTTTATTTTTTTTATTTTTTTTATTTTTTTTATTTTTTTTAGTTATTTATTAATTTGAAATTAAAGATTTGATTTTTTTATATTTTTGAAATTAAGTTATAATTTTATTATTTATTTTTTATAAAAATATATATAAAATTTTGTTTTTTTAAAAATTAATCATTAATTACAAGCTTTAAATCGAAAATCAAATCAAATAATCAAAATTTTAAGAAAAAAGAATCGAAACCGAACCGAAAAATCAAATTAGTTCGGTTCGGTCCGATTTTTTATTTTTATGCCCACCCCTATATATATAGACCAAGAACCCTTTTACGAGATTCCTCGGTTCGGGCCGAAGAAGCAATGTCAGAGTTGTTATCATTGACTGCAATATATACGCACCAGCATTAGAGACCACTGACCAGTCTTCTTCCCATTGTCAATCAATCACCATAATCATTTACTGTTGTAAGGAATCGCCATTGTCAACTAGAAAAGACAAGTGACAACCATAGTCATTCAATGTCTGCATATGAGTATTTGTCTCAAGAAGAGTATTATTACCTTTCTCGTTTGGAAGAGCTTGGCCATGAATGTGATATAGGCATCCCTAGAAGGAATATAAAGTATCAAATTGATGTCCTTTGTATCAACTTTAAATTCCTAGATATGTTTCTCATCTTGCAGAGCTTCTCCACAACTGTATGCTCGGATGCTACGCAGAGAGTCCAAGCTCTTTTCTCTTATGCTGCAGCTGAATTCAAAATAATCGACTTCCCAGTGATGTTGTATGCGTGTTCTATGAGTTCGAACAACAGATTTGGGAGATTAAGTTGGAAATCAGAGGTAAGCTCCTTTCTAACCCAGACGAAACATCCCTTACCACTTTCCTCCAAAGTTGCTGCTACTCCTGAATTTATTAAGAGATTCATTGATACTGTTGTAAGGAATCTCAGTGATTTATCAGAGATTTGTGATCCTGATACTGGGTCTCCTTTAGTACCTTGCTCCAGTAGGCAACATATGGAAGAGATTGTAAAGGAGTTGAAGTTATTGAGAAATTTTGTCTGCTTTATTTCAGACGATGCACGAATCCTCAAAGCCAATATACTTTCTTAACTCATGTTTTGGTGTGGCTGTGCAGCAATTTCCTGGTTGAATCTGCCAAACGGAAACAGGGGAAAACAATACTCTGCTTCAGCTAAAATGAATGCTTCATTTCCAAGCCTTCAAATGAGGATTCAGCCCATTCAACCATGTATCCACCAAGATCTATATTGATGTACTGCAAGCTGTAAAATCAGGATGGCATTCGGATATCAAAGCCGAGGATGTTGCTGATTATGAATCTGGCTTTGTGGAGACTCTCGTACACCATTTGGAAGAGCTACCCAAGCACAAGATGGTGCTTTCAAGGATCAAATGACAATGCTCAACTTATTGAGAGCCAATCTCATCAATCTACCAAGAGAGGCCCTTGAAGATTTTGATACCGCAATTATTGATGCAGGGCTTCTGGTTTACTCCTTGTATGACAGCATGGAAGAAAAGGAAGACAGGTCTGTTGGGGAGTCAAACCCAGTGCCAGTTCTTGATCTCTCAGGCGATATTCAGAGAGTACAAGCAGTGATCTACCTCATCACTAGGAAGTCATTTCACTCCAATTTACCAAGGATTTGATGGACTGGGATCAATTGATATCATTTTAGACCATCTGAAGGTTTCTAAACCGCTATTCAGACTCATTTTCTTCTATAAAGAGCCAACTTCAGACAATTCAGCAGCAACTGGAGCACTTTCAGAAGCAACATGATGAATTCGGATCTTTTGTGATGCAGGTGATTGCTAAAGCGTATGAGGTGGAACAAATAGTTGTTTCTTGTATAAACAAAGACATTTCTGAGTGGTGTTTTGTTCACTGGACCGGGGAGATCATAGAGGAGATTACACTACTCATCAGGTATCTGAGATTCATGAAAAGAAAGTCTCTGACTTGGGATTGCATAATACCACTGATGTTGCCAGTGCTCATACTTCTGGAATTTGGTAGGATTACAAGCATGAGCGAAGATATGGTAGGTTTTGATAGAGGTGGTGGAAAAGCTAAGGAGGCAGCTGATCAAGAAAGATAGTCACACTTGGATGTTATCTCAATCGTTGGCATGCCGGATTAGAGTAAGACAACTCTGGCTAGCAAACTGTATCATGATCAATATGTTGTCTCTCATTTTGATGTACGTGCACAGTGTTGTGTGTCTCAAACATATACACGCAAGGACTTGTTACTAACCATTCTACGTGGTGTTAAGAGGGATACAGTTATAAGTGATAAACTACGAGAGAATGAATTAGCAGATAAGCTGCGCAGACTTCTATTGGTTCAGAGGTACCTTATCTTCATTGATGATGTCTGGGAAACTATTACCAGGATGATATAAAACCTTGCTTCTGTGATGCCAATAATGGAAGTAGAATTATCGTGACAACTCGGCTTGGTGATGTTGCCTCCACGCTGCTAAACTCGTCAGTGATCCTCATTTTCTTCGATTGTTTACTCCAGAAGAAAGTTGGATGTTATTGAAGAAAGAGGCAGGTGTTCAGTAACAAAAGTTGCCCTGTTGTCTTAGAAGATGTTGGCCAAAGGATAGCACAAAAGTGTGGAGGGCTACCTCTTTGGGTTTGTCCTGGTAGCAGGTATTCTCGAAACATTGGAGAAGGAAAAACATTGTTGGGAACAAGTTGAAGTAAATTTAGGTTCACATATCCAAGCTAAGTCAGAGGATATAATAAATCTTAGTTACCAAGAATTACCATTTCATTTGAAAACCTTTTTTTGTATTTTGGAGTATTTTTGGAGGATGAAGAGATACAGGTTTCAAAGTTAACATGGTTGTGGACAGCAGAAGGTTTGGTAAAAAATCTATAAGAAAGCTTCTGAGGATATAGCAGAATATTACTTAAAGAACCTTGTGGAAGAAACCTCGTGATGGTTTCCAAGAAGAGTTCTGATGGTAAGACCAAGGCATGTCGCATTCATGACTTGTTGCTTGATTTTTGTAGAAAGAAAGCCAAGGTGGAGAACTTTCTACAATGCGTTAAAGGGTAATAAAAGCTAATCTTTTTTGTACGTTGAATCAATGAATTTTTTGAACTTATTTTGATCATACCAATTTCTTTACTAACAGGGACAGTGATATGAGTCCTTCTATCTCAAATCAGAAGCATAGCGCTCCACTAAAATTATGCCTTTACCTTCCAAGGTGATAATCTTGCAGAATGGAGTTCAATTTGTCGAAAGTACAATCTTTCCACTTGAGTAGAGAGTAGGCAATTGGATTGTCACCAATAGGCCATCGCCATTATACTTTTAACAGCTTCAAGTTTCTGAGGGTGTTAGATTTGGAATTCACATAATTATTTGATTCTTTCCAAAGCATTAACCTGCTTGAGATATGTTGCTGTTGATTGCTGAAGATTCTTCATTATCATTCTCGTCTAATCTTTGAACCTTGAAACTTTGATAGTTAAAGGTGGAGGGCCCAGTATCATTACCAGTTACAATTTGGAAGATGGTCAAGTTGCGCCATTTACACATATACAACCGCGTTATTCTCGCATGGATCACGTTTCAGAGTTACATGAAGTCACCCGAAAATGGATAATTTGAGAACTCTTTCCTCCCAGCATGGTTTCTTGTGTGGAGGATGCAAACAACGTCTTTAGAAAGATGCAAATCTTCAAAAATTGAGATGTGAAGTTTGAAATGTACCATCTTTTTCCTGCATTTAACAATCTTACTAAGCTTGAAATGCTCAAGTTTTCTTGGGGTCCTTTCTGGTCCTGGGCCACTGAGCTGAACTTGCCACAAAGTCTCAAGAAATTAACACTATCCAATTGTTGCGTATCTAGTCTTGATCAAGTCGCAACCCTCCCCAGACTTGAATAGTACTCAAACTGCAAAAAGTTAGAATTGATTCCGAAGTATGGAAAGTGACCGATGAGCAGTTCCTTCACCTCAAATTCTTGAAACTGCAGGATCTTTCTTTTTCAGAATGGAATGTTTCGGATGATGTTTTTCCATTCCTTGAGCACTTGGCGTTAAGAAGTTTGCAACATCTTGAGGAGATCCCTTCCCGGTTTGCAGACATGCCGACTCTAAAATCTATTGAGGTGATGGCATGCAGTCGCCGTTCAATCAGCAAGGATGTCGGGAAACACAGTTGAAGAAATGCAAAATTCTGGTTTCAAGCTCTTTATCCAGAAGTAGAACAATCATACCTTGACCTACACAAGTTGAAGAAATGCAAAATTCTTCTTTCAAGCTCTTTATCCAGAAGTAGAAAAATCATACCTTGACCTACACAAGTTGAAGAAATGCAAAATTCTGGTTTCAAAAAGCTCGTTATCCAGTAGAACAATCATACCTTGACCCTTAAATGCCAGCTCGATTTGGATATCAGGTATTGCCCTGTTGAGCTACTGCAACTGAAGTTAAATATGTGTTTTAATATATGTATTAGCTTCTAGATTTCTTTTTCCTTGACATCTTATGTGTAGCTTAAAAACATTTCTGTAACTGCTGGTAACTGCTTTCTGCCATCGATGAGCACAGATAAATGATACTAGAATATAATTGGCAAAACAAAGTCGTTTGTTCAGTTTACTAATTCCAACTAGAAACTGCCTGTGGAAGTAAGGGCGGGATATTTACATCTCAATTCTCAGCTTCAGTGAAATTACTGAATTAATGTTAGATAATACCTAATACAGAAATGTTAATCTTACATCAATTGTAGCAACAGTTTTAAAAAAGTTTTTAACGCGCACTAGTAGAACAAAGTCATAAGATTAGTGTAAGTAGAAATCATAAAGGACCAAATTTTAGACAGGATTATTTTCACTCTTTGTTCTTTTATTTTTTATGCTTTAGTTTCTTTTAGATCACTACTAAGTTTTAAACTTTCTGTAATGCTATTGAATCTATAGAAGTCTCAACTAGAAGTTAATAACGCCATTGATTCACCCATTAAGAAGCAGGGAGAATGCTAAATTATAGTACTCGGTTTGGAAACAAGCTGACAGCTTTAGAGAAGTTTTGCATATCCAACAAACTAAATAGATTACAAATAGAATCTCAAATATTAGCTTGTTTTCAAATGTGAACTATATTATGAATTGGATGAGCCGTATTCAAGCTTTCAGAAAATAATTGTGCAATGGAGGCTAGTTTGGATTGACTATATTGATGTTTACAAATTTTGAATCGAGTTGTTGACAGTTCATCTCTTTTTTTGTTTATTTAGGGAACAAGGAAGCATAAGAAGAAGGTTTGAGTCAATTCTCTATGGAAGCAAGGTCTTTGTCTTATATTATTTTTTGTATCCAAATCTTTATATTTCATCTCATTGTTTCTCAAGTTAGTTCTCCCAAAACACGAATTCTGTCTCTTCTTTCTATCATCTCCTTCTTAAATAACTCATTGTTCCTCTTGTATGCATAGTTTTGTTTCTATGATTTATTAAGGATGGTGCTTTTATTTAAATGTTGAACATCAATAAAAATGCTGTACAATTTGTGTGTGTCTATTGAACCTTAGAAGAGACAAATAGCCACCAGTAAACGGGAAAGCCAACTTGTGAACATGTACAGCTAAATAACTACATGGCCTGACATTTGGGTGAGGTGGATGCCACGTGGCATGGCACCTTGCCACCCTCTTCCCTGTTTCTTCTTCCACCTCCTCAAGTCCTTAAGTGTCTTTGCTTAGAAATTCATTGAGGCTCACGATGAGCCTGGTCAAATTTGGAGTACCTAATAAAAAAATGTGTAATAGTTAGATGACAGGAACCTCTTTAATGTTGTTTTAAGAGGCAAAAAGCTACTTCTTCCTCTTGAACTTCAAGTCGACACAACAGTCTTGTAGAAGTGTCACATTTGCAGTGGAATTAATTACGGACTTACATACAATTAGAAATAACGAAGAAAACAAAATGACAAAGAGGTTGAGTTTCAGTCTTCAAGTCATCATCTGTCCTTAATATGATAATTGATGTGACTTGTGAGCATTCAATTTTACAAAATTTTGAGTTGCACTGAGAGTTAGGGTTACACAATTAGAAGTACAACAAGAGAAACAGAGAGTCAAAAAATGATTTGGTAGAAGATGAATGTGTTTCTTCCTTGTCCTCCAAAGTCAACTTTCTTTAATGTATGATTATTATAATGATGCTAGCATCCAAGTTGCTGCAGAAGTGTCAGGATCTACAAAATACGAGATCTATAAATAGAACTAGATAAATAAGAAGAAAAGGATGTGAATGTATTTTAAAGGGTCACGATCAATCACTTGGTCGAATTTGAATTAACTATTAAAGTATATGTGGAGTAGCTAGATGACATATTCTAACCATTAGTTCCAGTTTACAAAAATTCTTTTAAAAAAGAAACCCAAAGAGAGAAACAAACCTCAGAACCTTTTTGTGTTCTTTTGAATCAAGCGTCTGATCTTCAAGCTCAGCTACTTTTGTGCAGTATATTCAGAAAGGGAGTAGCTGATATGTTTTCAAGTAAGGAATATCTGCCTTCCAATATATCTCATCCTTGAAACCCTGCAGGCATCTTGAAAAGCAACTGGTTTCATTCTTTGTATCTAGAGAGGATACTCATCTCATTGACACTCTGGAGGAGATTGAAAGGGAATACAGTTCAAGCTGTGTGATTGCAGACAAACATCTGTCACTGTTATATTATTACCTACACACACTGCAGCAGGCTGAAGGCAGTTCCTCCATAGGTTTTCCGACTATCATCATCTCCTTGAAAGACTTACGAGCAATATGGTACATTTTCGGAGTCTGACGAATATTGGTCCAATTAGCTATGCTAACTTTTTGATAAGCTTCTTGATCTTGAACTGTTCACTCCAAACATGAGGACGTCAAGAAGCCTACTACCCAGGTCACAACAGTTGTTGCTCAACGAGTCACAAATCCTCCACCGGCCCCATGCAACAATTGACGCCCACCCCTACAATAACAGCTATTGGTGTCCCTCAATAAGACATCTCACTAAAAGCACCACTTCCCTGTCTCCAAAGGACTCAATGGCGCAACTTATAAGCTGTAAAACTATAAGGTAAGGGTGACCAGTTTATTACTTTTGGCTTATAAGATACCAAGCGCATAAATAATTCAAAAAATGTTTATAAACTAGTTGGGAAAAGCACATAAAATCCCCCACGAACTTGTCACACAACTCACTTTAGCACTTTAACTTTACAAGTATTTGAACTCCCCTAATCTCATTTGAAGTCTATTAAATACCACCCAAAAGGGCGCGGAAAATAAATTTAAAAAAAATTAAAAAGCGTAATTGACAAAAAAAGTGAATCCATTGATATTTATATTATTTAATAGAATAAAAAATAAAAAATAAATAAGCCACCTACTTCTATCTTCTTCTTCAACCCCTCCCTTCTTCTTCTTCAAATTTGTCATTCTTCTCTCCTTCTTCAACTCACCCCGCCACCCCTTTCTCCTTCTTCCACCCCCTTCCCTAGACCTATCTTCTTCTTCGAATCACCTAACAATTTCTCCTTCTTCGGACCCCCACCCCACCATTTCTCCATCTTCAACCTCACCCCCACCCCCTCATGCGCACACACAAAAAAATACTTATTTATCAATTTTTTCTCTTTGTACTTTCAGCATTCAATTTTAAGGAAAGTTTTGAATTTTTTTGAAAAATAAAGACACCCAATGGAGAAAAGCAACCTCCATTTTCTTGAATTAATTAGGATTAGAAATTAACTAGTGTATAAAAATATAAGTAAGGAAAAGAAAATATTGTGAATGAGCAAAAAGAAATTAAAAAAATAAAAAATTTGTATTTTAAATTTAAATAATTTTCAGCGAAAGCTGCCGTGTTTGTGGCATTAAGCGATGCGTGGTTGTGGCGTGGCATGAGTGTAAGCAAGCACCACATTGTGAGTGGTATTCTTAAGGTGGTATTTAATAGATTTCCAAGCGAGATTAGGGAGTAAAATTACATATAAGGTCAAGTGTTAACCAACTTATACGTTAAATCAAGACTTAAGACTCAAAGATTTCAATAAAAGCTTAATAGTGATCCTTTACTTTGGTGATTTCAAATGAAATTTGAAACTCTATTTTACCCTGTATACCATACTAACTTGCAAAATTTTGTCTGCCCCTCAGCTGACCAATTCAACCTTCCCCTCTAACTCTTTTACTTTTTCTGTTTGGCCCCTTTTCCTTTATGTTTCCACTCTTTGAAGTAACTAATAATTCAATGAGAAATTCTCTATCATTGGGCATTTGAGTGGAGCTTTACATTGACTTATCTTCACTTATATGATCAGGAAAATCTTGTGATAAAAAATCCAAGGAACTGAAACGTACACTTACCTGCAAAAAGCAACTAAATATTTTCAAAAAATTATGAAGATCATTGAGGTCACTTGGTCAACTTTTTTTGAAATAACTAAAATAAGATAGAAATTGATTGGACTTGGTGAAAGTTGAATCAATAGAATTTTCTTAACAAAGAGAAGAAAGAAAACTCTGAAGACTGTTAGTGTTCATTTTGAGAGGTTGAATCAAGCGTCTGATCTGCAAGTTCATTTCAAAAACAGTTGCACCATTATCACAATATCTGCTGAAAGAATGGAAAAAAAATGTTTCAAACACATCTCATCCCCTCGAAACACTGCAGCAGATCATAAAGGAATTCAGTTCATTAAGTAATAAAGGTAATCTTCAAACATATCTCTTCCCGTTGATACACTGCAGCAGATGTGGTAAAATTCAATTCCATTAAGTAAGAAAGGTATGTCTTCAAAGCATCCTTGAAACACTGGAGCTGATTGAAAAGTTGAGATTTCATTCAATGTATTCCTGTGATGTTTCGTATTCCTAAAATTATAAAGCAGATTAAAAAGGAATGTCATTCATTCAGTGTGTTCTCAAATGATTCTCCGTCAATCTCAAACAATTCTCTGACAAAATTATATAGAGTGTACGTAAAACTCTGAGAAATCTTGAACATCAATGTGATTCATTCAAGATATTAATATATGATTATCCGTTTCTAGAGGAATCTGATGCATGGAGCACTCTACGGCGAAAGATGCCAAAAGATATAATTTCCTTGAAACTTCTCGGCGGATTAGATATTGTATCTGTCTTCTAGGTGATGGATTCTCTCTGCAGAGGATAGGCGTGAATGTGATTCGCTCAATTCATATTTAAAAGAATATCTGTCTTTAGTTGATGGATTGAAGTTCCTTAAAAGGGATTTCAAGTTCCTAGATATCATTCTCAACTCGCTGATCATTATAGATGAACCAGATGTCAGAGAAATGCTCAAGTTCTGTTTCAAGGTGCTGCAACTGATGTCGTACAGATCAATCCAAAGCAGGTAAAATCACGGTATCCCCATCGCTGTATCTTCGACGTGCAACATAAGTTTCGGGAGACTAAGTTGAAAATCAGAGCTAAATATTCCATTCCCAAAATATCAATTCAGCACATCAACAAAGATGGCTGTTATTTGCTCCCAATCTTGTAAAAAGAATTCATTGATACTGTAACAGAAATTACAGAGGTTTGCTAAAATTTAAGTGTCCAAGGTCACCGCGTCGTGCTGGGGGACTCATAGATGGGGAGGTAGAAAAGAGCTTTAAAGTTGAAGGTCCTTCGGAGTTTTGTCTACTTTGTTTCATGCAGATGCATAGAACCTCAGGGCCGACAAACTTTCTTCTGTCATGCTTTAGAAGTGGCCTGGCACACGATAATGCTTACCTGGCTGTATATTCCAAACAATATATATGGATATGTACGCTCAGCTCCCGGTGAAGAGTATCCTTTATTTTCTGATGTAATGGGAAGCAAAATTCAGCCCAAGATGTATGTTGATGTCCTGTAAATACAAAGTCACAATGGTATCCTGTTGGCAAATTATAGATTGTGAAGTTGGATTTGTGGAAACCCTCCTAATCAATTTGGAAGAGCTACCAATTGCTAGTAATTGTGAAACAATAAAGGCAACCCTTCAGGAGATGCTTAACATCTTGAGAACCAATCTCATCAATCTACCAACAAATGGCTTGAATTTCATCTTCGAGATATTGACTCTGTGATTATTGATGCAGGACTTCTGGTTTACTCTTTAATTGGCAACAAGCGTGAAAAGGAAGTCACGGCTCTGGGAGAAACAAACCAAGCACTAATTCCGAGTATGAAGGAAATTATCTACTTCATAACTCAAAAGTGATATCTCCTTCGGCCCAACTTACCTAGCATTGATGGATTGGGATCTACTGGTTTACTTTTAGACAATTTACAGGAATTCATAGGCTGCCATTTAGATTCAGCATCTTCCATAAAGAGTCAACTTCAGACAATTCAGAAAATCAAGTGCTTCAGAAGGTTGTAGAACAGCACGATAGATTCAACATTTTGCAACACGGGTGATGAGTTTGGCATATGACGTAGAATCCATAATTGATGCTTGTGAAGAAGGAGTTCCAGACTGGTGCCTTTCTCTCTGGATATTTCACATTATAGAGGATATTAATCTACTGATGAAAGAGGGAGAAGAGATGCAAGAAATGAAAGTATCTGACCTAGTATTGCACAACACAATAGAGGCTGCCAGGGAACATACTCCACACTTTGCACGTAATCCCAGCAGGAATGAAGAAATGGTGGGCTTCAAGGATGTGATGGTCGAACTGAGTGGCAAACTAATTGGAGGATCATCAGACCTTGATGTAATCTCAATTGTTGGAGATAGGCGGGATTGGGAAAGACAACTCTGGCAAACAAGCTATATTTTGATGAGTCAGTTGTCTCTTATTTTGATATCCGCGCCCATTGCTGTGTCTCTCAAGAATATACGCGAAAGGACTTGTTGCCTAGCCATTCTATGTGATATTACTGATGAGAGAGCTATACTTGAAAGAGAGACTGAAAGTGAATTAGCAGGTAAGCTTCGCAAACTTTTAATGCCCAAGAGATACCTTGTCCTCATTGATGATGTCTGGGAAACTAGTGCATGGGACGATCTGAAGTTGTGCTTCCTAGATATAACAATGAAGTAGAGTTATTATGACAACTCGGAATTATGAGGTCGCCTCTCATGCTAAACATATTAGTGATCCCCATAAGCTTGATTTTCAGTATAGATGAAGGTCGGATATTTATTACAGAATAAGTGTTCAATAGCAGCTGCCCCCATGCCTTGGGATGTCAGCAACAGAATATCCCAAAAGTGTGGAGGTCTGCACTCTTTCAATTGTTCTGGTAGCTGGTATCCTCAAAGAAATGAAGGAAAACATTACTGGGAACAAGTAGCTTACAAATTTAGGTCCAACAATTCAGGCTCAGTCCAGAATGCACATTAAGATCTTAGTTATAAAATTTACACATTATTTAAAGCCCTTCTTTCTGTATTTGGGAGTGTTTGCAGAGGACAGAGAGATTCAAGTCTCAAAGCTAGCATGGTTGTGGATAGCCGAGGGTTTCATAGGAACCCACGCCGAGAAGCTTTCGGAGGATCTAGCAAAAAATTACTTGGAGAATCTTATTGGTAGAAACCTAGTGATGGTTGCTAAAAAGAGTCCTGATGGTAAGATCAAGACATGTCGCATTCATGACCTGGTACTCGAATTTTGCAGGAAGAAGAAAGCTCATCAAGAGAATTTTAGAAAAGATAAAAAGGGTAATCAAAACATTTAATATTTTTCCTTTGAATCCATTCATATTTTAGTACTTCTTCTTATTATACCAATTTCTTCACTCACAGTGACAGAGGTCCGGATCATTCTTGCACTCCAAAGTGCAATACTTCACGCCGCTTGTCCTTTTACACTCGATGTGATAATCTTGAAAAGTGGTGTTTGTCCTTCTCACATGTGAAATCTTTCCAATTCAGGGAGGCTAGAAATATTGCATTCTCTTCAATAAACCTTGCATCAGACACTTTTAAAAGGTTCAAGTCTCTACGGGTTTTAGATCTTGAATTAACCATAATTGATTTTCTCCCACAAGAATTGACCCTTTTGAGGTATCTTGCTTTTCGGACAGCCAAAGATACGTATCACTTCACCAATCTTTGGAACCTTGAAACTTTGATAGTTCAAGGACTTGGAGGACGAGTATCTGTACCAGATACCATTTGGGAGATAGTTAGATTGCGACATCTCCATATATGATCAAGCATTCTTCACTTTGAATAATGGAGAAGAATCCTCAGAAAGCTCCTCTACAATGGATGATCTGCAAACTATTTCCTCAGTATGTTTTTCTTGTGTGGAGAATGCTGATAAGATCTTGAAGAAGACACCAAACCTTTGGGGGAAACTGAGGTGTAAGTTTCCAAATTTGATAATGTTTCCAGCGTTAGCATACTTAAAAATCTTGAAATGCTCAAGATTTCTACTGGTTCCACATTGACCTGGATCGATAAGTTGAAGTTCCCATCGAACTTGAAGGATTGACACTGTCCAATTTCATTAAATCTTAATGAAGTCTCGGCCCTTTCAAACCTTGAGGTACTTTCAAACTGGTAAGGTTACCATTGGATTCCAATACGTGGAAAGTGAGCGATGAGATTCAAGAAGTAAACTCAAATTCTTGAAACTAGAAAATCCTTCTTTTTCAAAATGGGATGCCTCAGGTGATGCCTTTCCATGCCTTGAACACGTGGTATTAAAAAGATGCCGATATCTTAAGGTGATACCTTCTTGCTTTGGGTACATGCCTTCCCTAAAATCCATTGAGGTAAAATGTGCAAGGAATCACTCACCGAATCAGCCATTGTCATCAAGGAAATGCAAGTTGAAGAGATGGCATATTCTGGTTTTGAGGTCTTCATCCACAAGTAGATCAACGATGCTCCAACACTCTGTCAACAATTGGTTATCTGGTATGTTCAGTTAATGTGAGCTGAAGTCTAAGCGTTTCCTCTTTATACACTAGCTTATTGAGCCACTATTTTTATTTGACACCCTGTCTAAAGTTTACAACTTCTTCTGTTTTTCTCTTCACCTTGAAATGGAAGAACTACCAATGAATATGATGACGCTAATATTCCAGCCTCATGGTCCACTCATTTGAGATTACTAATTACACATATCTTATGAGTGATAAAGAATAAGCTTCTTTCCGCTGAAACCGGAACTGAAATTGTATTAGTTGTGCCATGAAATTAAGCTTCTTTTTGTTGAGTGATCATATCTTTCTTTAAGCCATTATGTAAGAGACTAACTTATCTATTTCCTTTACAGATTTTAAGGAGTTGTGATGACAAGAGAAGCTTGTATAAGGTGTATGATATGTTAGTTGAATTACTGGTGCTGTGTGGTTATTGTATTCTGCAACTGATTTTTACTGTTTTCTTTACTTTTATGGATTGAGTGTAAAAGATGATGTTTTGCATCTGTTAACGTCAATATCTTTTACATGATTTTTTATTTATCATCCATTATTAGTTTTTAATTTGATTTTATTTTTCTTCTTAATCATGTTGTGGCTAGTTTTGTTGTAGAATGAGTTCTGGAATTGGAAGAAAAGAATCTGTCTGGGACTATGAAAGCTGAATCCTTACTGAATAGAACAGTTACATATCAAAATGTGATTGAAATTTTTTTGACATTTTCTGTGCCATTGTTTTTCAAATTATCATGTATGTCATAACATCATTTATTTCCCAAAACTCTTTCTTCTGTGTATAAATTAACATGTAATAAATGAGTAAATGTTACTATAACAAAAAACAGAGTCAACATGAGTAAACACAGGAGATGCAACAGTCCTGCAAGGTTTTAGATCACCAACTGGACCAGCAGTCCAGTTTAAGGCGTTGTTGTCTCCCGGTATATGGTCTTGTGATGATGGGGGTAACTTGCGAGCAAGTCCATTCAATGTTGTAGGAATAACATTGCCTGCTTGATTGAAGGATTTGCAAATTACTCTGCTTCCTCAATATTTCTTGTGGTGGAACAGAAGTAAGAATGTTGTCCAAATCTGGAACATCCTTCTCTGCTATGAACAATCCGACATCTTCCCATCGAATAGCATCAGCAAATGGCAAGACAATGCCATCTGCTAATTATAACGAGGATGCATCCGGAATACAACATCTTCAGCAATCTCGGATTCCATGGAGCCCATCCCAGAGGGCACAAGCAAAAGATTGCTCGCTGCATGTCTTCGTAGTATGTAGTTAGATCTGTAGGAAAATCAAAGAGAGGATTGTCTTTAAAGTTTTCCCACACTGCTGCTCGAGCGCCTCTTGCATAGTACCCTCATTCAGGATCATTCCTATCGTCGTAAAACAAGCCTCGGAAATAAACAAAGATGGATCTTGGAGTATCAGGAGGGATCAAATGGGATTGAATTTTGTGCGGAGGAGCATATGAAGGGATAGTTATCAAGCCATCCTTCAAACAAGCATGATTACTTTGCCCGAAAGTTTGAACCAAGCGCTGCGCTGGAGCAGGAAAATTCTTCTTTCAATAGCTTTCTCTTCTTGAAAGTGGAAACATGCCAAAATCATGTGGACAATGAAGAAAGTGATCAGCTCCTGTGTCCTGTTCCAGTATGGCCAGCTAGAAGCAATTAGCTGAATCGCGCTTTTCATCATACGCGGTGAGTTGAAAGGTAAATGATGACCATGTAATTGTCAAATACTCACAAGTCATTATAAACTGGAGTGTAAGTCCAATCCGCTTCCTCTGGATTAAGAATTTCAAACAGGGCTGGATAACAGAAACCGATGCATATATATCTCGGCAGTAAACATCTGATTGAGGCATATAGAGTCTCTCTGTGAGGTTTTCTTGTTATATTTGCTGGGGAGCTCAAATACAAAAACTTTCAACCTTCCTATAGGATCATCCTCACACATCATAAGCACTTCCTGAAATTCTTTCAGTGTATTTGATCAGTCCTATGAAATGTTAGAGCCTCAATTCTCAAAATGAAAGCAAGATAAAGAAACCAAAGAAAGTTCCAATTTCTCATCTTCTGCAATCAGAAAAAAGATGGTCAGAAAGAAGAAAAGATGAGTAACTTTAAAAGATGTGTGTTTTATTCATGAAGAACAAAAGAATGTTGAGGAGAAAAAGTGAATAGACAAGTTAGGAGAATCAATCAGTCGGAGTGTCAGTAGACAAAGTAAGTAGGAATCAACAGTGGAAGTGTCTGTTATCCTTTTTCTTAAAGTGTAAAATCTTTAGCTTAGGGCCTACAAATAAAGAACAGATCAAAACAATGATTACAACTGTGGTCAACACCTATAATGCATGACAATAAACATTGCAAGAAGATTTGTCCAAAAATTATAAACTTATGTATTTTTCCTTAAGTTTTGGTTTCTATACTCGTGCGCCTAACTCACACATCACATGTTAGTTCTTACCACTAGACCAAAGCCTTGGGGGCAACCTTTCCTAATCTAACAGTATTTTCCTTATGTCTACAAATACCAAAGCATCGTTACAAATTTACAATCTTTTGCTCTGAAATAATATGACTTTGTTTTTAAAGAGAATATGTTAAAAGGTCACCCACCATTATTGAATTTCAGAATTGCAGATTTTCCTTCATGTTTCAACTTTGCTTTTTTCCACAATAGTCCATAGGTAAATGTCAAATAGCAACAGATAAGTTTAATTTTATTTTACCTTCACTGGTATATAATAGAGATAGAATCTAAAGAAAGAAAGAATTGAATTAACTAAAATGGAGTACATACATTGGGTGTCAGAATCACATGCTTTTGAGGAAAACAAGATATGTGGAGGCATAACTAAAATATATTAGTGACAGAAATCTAGGACTAAAATATAGTAATTTATTGAGTGTCACAAGTGTTTAGCAAAACAAGATAAGTGGAAGCACATGGGCTGGTCATATTTGAAGTATATTAGTGACAGAAAATCCTAGGACTTCACAGCTATTTGTACTGCTAGTTGTAATAATCAGCCTTGAGAGATGCTTGGGAAGCCCAAACACCCTGTTAAGACTCAAGATTTCAAGGAACAGCAAATAGTAATCTTTTACTTTGGTGATTTCAAATGGGTGAAACTCTAGTCTACCCTGTACCATAGGGGCAAATGAATCTCTCCCTCAGCTGACCAATTCAACCTTCCCCTCTAACTGTTCTGCTTTTTCTGTTTCGCCCCTTTTCTTTTGTGTTTCCACTCTTTGAAGTAACTAATAAGTCACATTACTGTTGGTTTTACAAGGTTGAATCAAGTGTTGATGTCAACAGCTACTGCTATCACTCTCTCTGCAGAAAGACGAGATATATGTCTAAATACAAAGCTGATCCCCTCGAAGTACTGCAGCGTCTTGAAAAGAAATGGGTGTCTCGAGCGGATGCTCATCTCATACAAGATCTGCGGGGGTGAAAAGAAATACAGTTCTTTCTGTGTGCTTGAAGACAGGAGTCTATCACAGATATATCATTACCTAGACACTCTGGAGAGGGTTGAAGAGGAATATTGCTCATTCCATGTGTTCTCGGACAACGGTCATCTCCTTGAAACTGCCAAGCGGATTCAACGGGAAGGTAGTTCATCCCATGCCAACAAGTATCCGTCTTCAAAGGGACCTGATGTTACTTCAACGCTGAAGCGGATGGCACGTGAATGCGATTCATTTTATGAGGTTTTAAGCAGCTATGATTTTTCAGAGGAATATCATCCCCTTGACACTCTGCAGCGGATTGAAGAGGATGGGGATTCACTACGTGTGTTTATAGAAGAGTATCTGCAAATGTTATCTCATCTACTCAAACTCCTGGCGGACTGAAGAGGAATGCCATTCATTCTGTGAATTCTTAGCTGAATTACAATCAACTAAGTCTGAGCTCCTTCAATCTCTGCAGCATATTGAGCAGGTATGGGGTTCTAATTCAAGCATATATTCAGACAAACTACAATCAAAGATATCTAATTTCCTTGAGACTCCACGGCACATTGCAGAGGAATGCGGTTCATTCCTTGTATTTTTGGAAACGTATCCATCCTCAGAGGATTCTCCCAGTGGTGGGAATGCTGTTCATCCAATTTTATTCAAAAGAATCATCCACTAGATCCACTGAAGTTCCTTAATAGGGATTTCAAGTTCCTTGGTATCATTCTCAACTTGCATGACTTCAAAGATGAACCACATGTTGTAAAACAAGCCCAAACTCTGTTTCAACATGCTGCGAATGCTCTCGCCCACATCCAAGAAAGCCGAAATTATTACTCTATCCATGAGTTATTGTCCCATTTGCAATTTAAGTTTCAGGAGACTAAGTCAGAAATCAGAAGAACTAGATATTCCTTCCCCGAAATATCTTTTCAACTTTTAGCAAACAAGGATGGCATTGCTATTGCCAATTTTGTAATGGAATTTGTTGATGCTGTTGTAGAGAATCTAGGTGATTTGTGAAACTTAATGATCGAGTTCACTAGTTTGTATTGGAAACCCATGATGGGTCAAATTGAGAGGGCTTTAGAGGAATTGAAGTTCCTTAAAAGTTTTGTCTGCTTTGCTTCAGACAGATGCATTGAGCCTCAGAGCCAACATGGCTTTTTCAATCACATTTTACAAGTGGCCTGGCACACAGCAGTGATACTACTTAGTTGTACTTGCCAAGCCACAAAAGATAATTACTCGCCTGAAAGATGAAATTTTTCTTTGTTTTCAGAACTCAAACGTGGGAGGATTCAGCCCATTGATCCAAGCATCTGCAAGATCTATATGGGTGTTCTGCAAGCTCTAAAGTTAGTACAGTCGCAATGGTATCCCGTTATCCAAATTAAGTATATAAGTAGATTGTGAAAGCTGGATTTGTGGACCTCTCACCACACAGTATGGAAAGAGCTAACAATTTCTAGTAATTTCAAGCAGTAGGAAACCCTTGAGGAGATGCTCAACATCTTGAAGATCCAATCTCCCATCAATCTACCAGTGCATGCCCTTGTATTTGATCTTTAGCATATGGAGTCCGTGATTGATGCAGGGCTCTGGTTTACTCATTAACAGTTGAGGGAGAGACAAACCAAGCACTAGTTCATGATTTCTCAAGCAAAATTCGAAGTATACAAGCAGTGACCTACCTCGTCTTTCGGAGGTCATTTCTCCTGCAGTCCAACTTATCTGGGATTGATGGATTAGGATTCTGGCGGATTTAATTTTAGACAACCTGATGGAGCTTCTAAGCCACTATTCAAATTCAATAGATTCTGTCAACAGCCAACTTGAGACAATTCCAGAAGAACTCAAGTGCTTTCAAGCTATTGTGGAACAGCAAGACGGACTTCAACACTTTGTAACACAGACAAATGGTTTGGTGTATGAGGTAGAATATATATTTGATTCTTGTAAGAAAAAAGATGTTCCTGACTGGTGTCTTTTCCCCTGGATCTTAGGCGTTGGAGAGGATATTAGAGTACTCATGGCAGAGGTAGCAGAGCACCAAGAAACCAATGTATTTGACTTGATGTTGCATAATACCACAAATGGGCCCGAGCGCAGATACTTCTTCACAATTTGCTAGGAATCCTAGCATGAATGAAGAAATGGTGGGTCGTAATGATGTGATGGACAAACTAAGACGCAAACTAACTGAAGGGTCTTCAAAACTTGATGTCATCTCAGTACTGGGATGCCTGGAGTGGGAAAGACCACTTTAGCGAACAAATTATACTCTGATCAGTCAGTTGTCTATCATTTTGATATTCGTGCCAAAACATGTATCTACAACAATATACTTTCGCGAAAGAATGTTGTTAACCATTCAGTGATCTTATGAGTGAGAATGCTAAACTTGATAAAGAGGCTGAAAATGCATTAGCGGAGATGCTGCGGAAAAAATTGTCTCACGCGAGATACCTTATCTTCATTGATGATATTTGGCATACTAGTGCATGGGATGATTTATATTTATGCTTCCCAGATAACAACAACGGAAGTAGAATTATCCTGACAACTCATCATTGTATTGCCTCTTATGCTACACTTGTTAGTGATCCCCTTGATCTTCAATTTCTGTCAAATGATGAAAGTTGGATGCTATTAAAGAAAAAGGTATTCAATGAAGAAATCTGCCCCTCGGACTTAGAGGATGTTGGTGAAAGAATAGCAAAAGTGTAGCGGGCTACACTCTCAAATTGCAGTGGCAAGGTATTCTTACAAGAATGGATAAGAAAGACATTGTTGGGAGCAGTGGCAACAAATATAGGTCCACATATTCAGGATCGGTCAAAGGGCACTATTGATCTTAGTTATCAGAATTTACCTAATCATTTGAGGCCATGTTTTCTATATTTTGGAGTATTTTCAGAGGGCAGAGAGATAAAAGTCTCAAAGTTAACATGGTTGTGGATATCTGAAGGTTTTGTATTAACTCAAACGGGAGAAGTCTTTGGAGGATATAGCAAACGATTACCTGGAGCATCTTGTTGGGAGAAATCTGATTACAGTAGCCAAAAAGAGTTTTGATGGTAAGATCAAGGCATGCCGCATACATGACCTGTTGCTTGAATTTTGCAGGAAGAAAGCCAAGCAGGAGAACTTTTTAGAAAGTGTAAAGAGGTAACCAAAGCATTTGGTATGTTTCTTGAATCAATTCATCTTTTTGAGCATCCTCTAATTATACCAATTTTTCCACTGACAGGGACAAAGGATTTGATCCTTCTCATGTTTTCCCTCCAAAGTACAGGACTCCACGGCGCTTATCCCTTCATTCTCAATTGATAATCTTGAGAAATGGTGTTTTTCTTTCGCACATGAAATCTTTCCAATTCAGGGAGGATAGAAATATTTTAGTTTCTCTGATAGACCATGCATCTTTCTTGTTTAAAAGGTTCCAGTTTCTGAGGGTTTTAGATTTAGAATTCACCATAATTGGTCACACCACAGAAGTGAACACTTTTGAGGTATCTTGCTTTTCGAACTGCCAAAGATACATTATCATACAATAATCCTTTGGAACCTTGAAACTTTGATAGTTCAAGGACTTGGAAGTCAGTATCAGTACCGGATACCATTTGGGAGATGGTGAAGTTGCGACATCTACATATATATGATCAAGCATTCTTCATTTTGAATAAGGAAGAAGGATTCTCAGAAAGCTCCTCAAAAATGGATGATCTGCAAACTATTTCCTCAGTATGTTTTTCTTGCATGGAGAATGCTGATAAGATCTTGAAGAAGACACCAAATGTTCGGAAACTGAGATGTCAAGTTTCCAAATTTGATGAAAAGCACGTTATATATTAGCAATCTAACAAAACTTGAAATGCTCAAGATTTCTTCCGGTACTAGATTGACCTTGATCAATCAGTTGAAGTTCCCTTCAAAATTGAAAGAAGTTGACACTGTCAATTTTCACATACATCTTACTGAACTTGCAACTCTTCCAGAACTGAGGTACTCAAGCTGGTGAATCACATTAGATTCTAACATATGGGAAGTGAATGATGAGCAGTTCCTTCAACTCAAAATTTTGAAACTAGAAAATCCTTCTTTTTCAGAATGGCATGCCTCGGAATATGCCTTTCCATGCCTTGAACACTTGGTACTGAAAAGATGCCGATATCTAAAGGTGTTCCCTTCACGTTTTGAGGATTCCTCCTCCTTGAAATCAGTTGAGCTAATATCATCCAATGAAGAACTTGTCGGGTCAGCCATGGCCGTCAGGGAAACATTAGCTGGTATATCGGGAAATTCTGGTTTTGAGATCATTATCCGCAAGTAGAACAGTAACACCTCAACCCTTAAAATGGTTATCAGGTACGTCATTGATTCAATACAACCGGAGTTAACGTGCTTCTTTATGAACTTTTTTATACTCATTTACTCTTTACTATGAAGTAGGAAGCCCACATTGTTAATAATCTCTAATTCCAAATTAATTATCTTCATATATTCAATTCAAGGAAAAGCATTGATGGTAGGAAGCTGAAATACCAATATTCCATCTTTGTAGTCCACTCCTTCAAGATTTCTGAACATACCTTATAAAGAATAAGCAACATTATTTTCACCAAATTGATATAGTGTCAGTTGCGCCATGAAGTTAAGCTTTTTTTGAATGATTATATATTAGTTTAAACCGTTACTTATAATACTAATTTATTTATTTCCTTCACAGATTTTTAAGGAGCTTATCAACTGAAGCAATTGGGACTATATAAGATGTATGATGTATTAGCTGAATTACTATTGTTAGTCTGCAACTGGTTTTAGTGCTTTCTGTACTTTTATGGATTGAGATTAAGTGTGAATAGTTAATAGATTTAATAAAAGCATGTTGTTTCCATCTATCAATATCAGGGTCTTTGACACAATGTTTTTGATTTATCGTCCATTATTAATTTTGATTCATGCTTTATTTCCTGTTTATCATTTTGTAGCTAGTTTTGAGTCTCTTCAGCCTCGATTATTCACCAGTACTAAAACCAAATCCATAGCTGGTCCTAATTAGTCTATGAAAGCTTAACCCTTAATGAGTAAGACTGTTGGGTCTCAAATCTCTTTTTCACATTTTTTTGTGCAATGGTTATTCAAATTCATGTATTGTCATAACATCATTTAATTTAAGACGTTGTTGTCTCCGTTTATGGTCTGGTGATGGTGGGGTAATTTACGAGCAAGGCCATTCAAGATTTGGTGGAAAACATCACCTGGTTGTAGAAAAAACATAGCCTGCTTCATTGAAGGATTTGCAAGTAATCTCTGCTTCCTCAATATTTCTTGTGGTGGAACATGAGAAGTAAGAATCTTATCCAAATATGGAACATTTACTTCTCTTATCCAAATATGGGACATTCTTCTCTGCTATGAACAATCCGAAATCTTCCCATGGAATTGCATCAGCAAATGGCAAGACAATGTCATCTGCTATTATAACTGGGATGCATCTGAATACAATCAATATTGGACTCCATGGAGACCATCCCAGAACGTACAAGCAAAAGATAGCTCACTGCATGTCTTTGTAGTATGTAGCTCGAGCTCTCTTGCATAGTACCCTCCTCCTGTATCATTTCTATCGTCATAAAACAAGCCTGGGAAATAAACAAAGATGGATCGTGGAGTATCAGGAGGTATCAAGTGAGATTGAATTTTCTGTGGAGGAGCATATGGTGGAATAGTTGTTGATCCATCCTTCAAACAAACATGATTCCATTGTCCAAAAGTTTGAACAAAGGTAGCACACTGGAGCAACGGGAGAATTCCTTTTTCAATAGCTATCTCTTCTTGAAAGTAGAAACATGCACCAAATATTGAGTGGACTCGTTCCAAAGTTCCGTGAGATCTGATCGAGCAACTAGTAGTCCTATCTATCCACCTCTCCCGACACAATATCTTGAGTACCTATGATGGTGACCACATCTGCTGGCAGCAGCCATTCCGGCATGAGACTCTCCAATTAGCTATGCATAACTTTTTGATAGCTTCTTGATCTTGAACAGTTGTTGCTCAGCGAGTCACAAATGCTCCACCGGCCCCATGCAACAATCGACGCCCACCCCCACAATAACAGCAATTGGCGTCCCTCAAAATGACATCTCACTAAAAGCACCACTTCCCTGTATCCAAAGGACTCAATGGTGACCAGCTTATTACTTTTGGCTTACAAGATACCAAGCGCATAAATAATTCAAAAAATGTTTATAAACTAGTTTGACCAACTTATACGTTAAACCAAACACCCTGTTAAGACTCAAGATTTCAAGAACAGTAATAGTGATCCTTTACTTTGGTGATTTCAAATGGGTGAAGAAATGAATCTGCCCCTCAGCTGACCAATTCAACCTTCCCCTCTAACTGTTTACTTTTTCTGTTTGGCCCCTTTTCCTTTATGTTTCCAATCTTTGAAGTAACTAATAATTCAATGAGGTTCTCTATCATTTGGGCATTTGAGTGGAAGACTTTACATTGACTTATCTTCACTTATGTGATCAGGAAAATCTTGTGATTAATTGGCTGATAAAAAATCAAGGAACTGAGGAAAGGTACACTTACCTGCAAAAAGCAACTAAATATTTTTCAAAAAATTATAGAAGATCATTGAGGGTCACTTGGTCAACTTTTTGAAATAACTAAAATAAGATAGAAATTGATTGGACTTGGTGAAAGTTGAATCAATAGAATTTTCTTAACAAAGAGAAGAAAGAAAACTCTGAAGACTGGTAGTGTTCATTTTGAGAGGTTGAATCAAGCGTCTGATCTGCAAGTTCATTTTCAAAAATAGTGTTCATTTTGAGAGGTTGAATCAAGCGTCTGATCTGCAAGTTCATTTCAAAAACAGTTGCTGTTATCACAATATCTGCTGAAAGAATGGAAAAAAATGTTTGAAACACATCTCATCCCCTTGAAACACTGCAGCATATCGTAAAGGAATTCAGTTCATTAAGTAATAAAGGTAAGTCTTCAAACATATCTCTTCCCCTTGATACACTGCAGCAGATCGTAAAGGAATTCAGTTCATTAAGTAAGAAAGGTATGTCTTCAAACATATCTCATCCCCTTGAAACAATGGATCTGATTGAAAAGGATTGGATTTCATTCAATGTGTATTCCTGTGATGCTCGTATTCCTAAAATTATAAAGCAGATTAAGAATGTGATTCATTCAGTGTGTTCTCAAATGATTCTCCGTCAATCACAAACGATTCTCTGTCAAAATTATCTCGTGTATGTAAAACTCTAGTCTACCCTGTACCATACTAGGAACAAATGAATCTCTCCCTCTGCTGACCAATTCAACCTTCCCCTCTAACTGTTCTGCTTTTTCTGTTTAGCCCCTTTTCTTTTGTGTTTCCACTCTTTGAAGTAACTAATAAGTCACATTACTGTTGGTTTACAAAGGTTGAATCAAGTGTTGATGTCAACAGCTACTGCTATCACTACATCTGCAGAAAGACGAGATATATGTCTAAATACAAAGCTGATCCTCGAGTACTGCAGCGTCTTGAAAAGAAATGGTTGTCTCAAGCGCATGCTCATCTCATACAAGATCTGCGGGGAATTGAAAAGAAATACAGTTCCTTCTGTGTGCTTGAAGACAGAGGTCTATCACGGATATATCATTACCTGGAGCACTCTGGAGAGGGGTTGAAGAGGAATATGGCTCATTCCATGTGTTCTCGGACAACGGTCATCTCCTTGAAACTGCCAAGCGGATTCTTAGGAAGGTAGTTCATCCCATGCCAACAAGTATCCGTCTTCAAAGGGACCTGATGTTACTTCAACGCTGAAGCGTTTGGCACGTGAATGTGATTCATTTTATGAGGTTTTAAGCAGCTATGATTTTTCAAAGGAATATCATCCCCTTGACACTCTACGAGGATTGAAGAGGATGGGGATTCACTACGTGTGTTTATAGAAGAGTATCTGCAAATGTTATCTCATCTACTCCAAACTCTGAGGCGGACTGAAGAGGAATGCCATTCATTCTGTGAATTCTTAGCTGAATTACAATCAACTAAGTCTAGGCTCCTTCAATCTCTGCAGCATATTGAGCAGGTATGGGGGTTTCATTCGCATATATTCAGGCAAACTACAATCAAAGATATCTAATTTCCTTGAAACTCCACGGCGTATTGCAGAGGAATGCGGTTCATTCCTTGTATTTTTGGAAGCATTATCCATCCTCAGAGGATTCTCTTCAGTGGTGGGAATGCTGTTCATCCAATTTTATTCAAAAGAATCATACACTAGATTCACTGAAGTGCGTTAATAGGGATTTCAAGTTCCTTGGTATCATTCTCAACTTGCATGACTTCAAAGATGAACCACATGTTGTAAAACAAGCCCAAACTCTGTTTCGCGTGCTCGAATGATCTCGCGCACATCCAAGAAAGCCAAAGTGATTACCCTATCCATGAGTTATTGTCCCGATTGCAATCTAAGTTTCAGGAGAATAAGTCAGAAATCAGAAGAACTAGATATTCCTTTCCCGAAATATCTTTTCAATTTTTAGCCAACAAGGATGGTATTGCTATTCCAAATTTTGTAATGGATTTCATTGATACTGTCGTAGAATCCTCAGTGATTTGCTGAAACTTGTGATCCGCATCTGATTTGTATTTGGGAAACCATGATAAGGTCAGAATTGAGAGGGCTTTAGAGGAATTGAAGTTCCTTAAAAGTTTTGTCTGCTTTGCTTCAGACAGATGCATTGAGCCTCAGAGCCAGCATGCTTTTTCAATCACATTTTACAAGTTGCCTGGCACACAGCAGTACTTACTTGAGATTTGTACTTGCCAAGCCACAAAAATCATTACTCGCCTGAACATGAATTTTGTTCTTTGTTTTCAGAACTCAAACGTGGGAGGATTCAGCCCATTGATCCAAGCATCTGCAAGATCTATGTGGGTGTTCTGCAGCTCTAAAGTTAGTACAGTCGCAATGGTATCCCGTTATCAAATTAGTATATATCGATTGTGAAGCTGGATTGTGGACACTCTACAGTATGGAAAGAGCTATCAATTTCTAGTAATTTCATGGCAGTAAAGGGGAAACCCTTCCAGGAGATGCTCAACATCTTGAGATCCAATATCATCAATCTACCAGTGCATGCCCTTGTATTTGATCTTCAACATATCAAGTCCGTGATTGTTGATGCAGGGCTTCTAGTGTACTCATTAACAGTTGAGGGAGAGACCGACCAAGCACTAGTTCATGATTTCTCAAGCAAAATTCGAAATATACAAGCAGTAGCCTACCTCGTCTTTAAGTAGGTCATTTCTCCTGCAGTCCAACTTACCTGGGATTGATGGATTGGTATTTATGGATTTAATTTTAGACAACCTGATGGAGCTTCTAAGCCACTATTCAAATTCAATAGATTCTGTCAACAGCCAACTTGAGACAATTCAGAAAGAACTCAAGTGCTTTCAAGCTATTGTGGAACAGCAAGACGGACTTCAACACTTTGTAACACAGACAAATGGTTTGGTGTATGAGGTAGAATATATATTTGATTCTTGTAAGAAAAAAGATGTTCCTGACTGGTGTCTTTTTCCCTGGATCTTGAACGTTGGAGAGGATATTAGAGTACTCATGGCAGAGGTAGCAGAGCTTCAAGAAACCAATGTATTTGACTTGATGTTGCATAATACCACAAATGCTTCAAATGCAGATACTTCTTCACATTTACTAGGAATCCTAGCATGGAACGAAGAAAATGGCGGGTCGTAATGATGTGATGGACAAACTAAGATGCAAACTAACTGAAGGGTCTTCAAAACTTGATGTCATCTCAATTTCTGGGATGCCTGGAGTGGGAAAGACCACTTTAGCGAACAAATTGCTCTCTGATCAGTCAGTTGTCTATCATTTTGATATTCGTGCCAAAACATGTGTCTCACAGCAATATACTCGAAAGAATGTGTTGTTAACCATTCTAAGTGATCTTATCGGTGAGAATGCTAAACTTGATAAAGAGGCTGAAAATGCATTAGCGGAGATGCTGCGGAAAAAATTGTCTCACGTGAGATACCTTATCTTCATTGATGATATTTGGCATACTAGTGCATGGGATGATTTATATTTATGCTTCCCAGATAACAACAACGGAAGTAGAATTATCCTGGATAACTTCCGTCATTGTGATGTTGCCTCTTATGCTACACTTGTTAGTGATCCCCTTGATCTTCAATTTCTGTCAAGTGACATTCGGATACTATTAAAGAAAAGGTATTACAAATGAAGAAATATGCCCCTTGGACTTGCAGGATGTTGGTGAAAAAGAATAGCAAAAAAAGTGCAGCGGAGCTGCCTCTCTCAATTGTTCTGGTAGCAGGTATTCTTACAAGGATGGATAAGAAAGAACATTATTGGGAGCAGAGTGGCGGCAGTATAGGTCCACATATTCAGGATCGGTCGAAGGGCACTATAGATCTTAGTTATCAGAATTTACCTAATCATTTGAGGCCATGTTTTCTATATTTTGGAGTATTTTCAGAGGGCAGAGAGATAAAAGTCTCAAAGTTAACATGGTTGTGGATATCTGAAGGTTTTGTAACAGCTCAAAGCGGAGAAGTCTTTGGAGGATATAGCCAACGATTACCTGGAGAATCTTGTTGGGAGAAATCTGATTACAGTAGCCAAAAAGAGTTTTGATGGTAAGATCAAGGCATGCCGCATACATGACCTGTTGCTTGAATTTTGGGAGGAAGCCAAGCAGGAGAACTTTTTAGAAAGTGTAAAAGGGTAACCAAAGCATTTGATGTGTTTCTTGAATCAATTCATCTTTTTGAGCATACTCTAATTATACCAATTTTTCCACTGACAGGGACATAGCATTTGATCCTTCTCATGTTTTCCTCAAAGTACAGGACTCCACGGCGCTTATCCCTTCATTCTCAGTGCAATAATCTTGAGAAATGGTGTTTGTCTTTCTCACATCTTTAAAAATCTTTCCATTCAGGGAGGATAAATATTTCGGTTTCTCTCATTAGACCATGCATCTTTCTTGTTTAAAAGGTTCAAGTTTCTGAGGGTTTTAGATCTTGAATTAACCATAATTGATTTTCTCCCACAAGAATTGACCCTTTTAGAAGGGTATGTGCTTTTCGGACAGCCAAAGATACATTATCACTTCCTACCAATCTTTGGAACCTTGAAACTTTGATAGTTCAAGGACTTGGAGGTCGAGTATCAGTACCGGATACCATTTGGGAGATGGTGAAGTTGCGACATCTACATATATATGATCAAGCATTCTTCATTTTGAATAAGGAAGAAGGATTCCCAGAAAGCTCCTCAAAAATGGATGATCTGCAAACTATTTCCCTCAGTATGTTTTTTTTTTTTTTTCTTGCACGGAGAATGCTGATAAGATCTTGAAGAAGACACCAAATGTTCGGAAACTGAGATGTGAAGTTTCCAAATTTGATGGCACGTTTCCTGCGTTGCTCAATCTTACAAAACTTGAAATGCTCAAGATTTCTACTGGTTCTACGTGGCCTGGATTGATAAGTTGAAGTTCCCATCGAACTTGAAGAAGTTGACACTGTCCAATTTCCGTATAAATCTTAATGAAGTCTCGGCCCTTTCAAATCTTGAGGTACTCAAACTGCTAGGAGTTACCATTAGTTCCAATAGGTGGAAAGTGAATGATGAGCAGTTCAGCAAACTCAAATTCTTGAAACTAGAAAATCCTTCTTTTTCAGAATGGGATGTCTCCAGGTGATGCCTTTCCCATGGCTTGAACACTTGGTATTAAAAAGATGCCGATATCTTAAGGTGATACCTTCTTGCTTTGGGTACATGCCTTCCCTAAAATCCATTGAGGTAAAGTCATGCAAGGAATCACTCAGCGAGTCAGCCATCGTCATCAAGGAAATGCAAGTTGAAGAGATGGCATATTCTGGCTTTGAGGTCTTCATCCACAAGTAGATCAACGATGCTCCAACACTCTGTCTCCAATTGGTTATCTGGTATGTTGTCGATTCAATGCGAGCTGAAGTCTAAGCGTGCCTCTTTATACACTAGCTTATTGAGTACTATTTTTGTTGACACCCTGTCTAAAGTTTACAACTTCTTCTGTTTTTCTCTTCACTTTGAAATGGAAGAACTACCAATGGGCATATGATGATGTTATTAATCTTCAGCCTCATGGTCTAACATTTGATATTACTAATTACACTATATAAGTGATAAAGAATAAGCTTCTTTCCGCACAAACCAAACTGAAATTGTATTAGTTGGCCATAAGAAATTAAGCTTCTTTTTGTTGAGTGATCATATCTTTCTTTAAGCCATTATGTAAGAGACTAACTTATCTATTTCCTTTACAGATTTTAAGGAGTTGTGAAGACAAGAGAAGCTTGTATAAGGTGTATGATATGTTAGTTGAATTACTGGTGCTATTAGTTATTGTATTCTGCAACTGATTTTACTGTTTTCTTTACTTTTATGGATTGAGAATGTGTAAAAAGATGATGTTTATATCTGTTAACGTCAATATCTTTTACATGATTTTTTTAATCATTCATTATTAGTTTTGTAATTTGATTTATTTCTTCTTTATCATGTTCTGGCTAGTTTCGAGTTTTTTCAGCCTCGGCAATTCAAAAAATTAATATGGCAAAGTACGGATCAGATTTTGTACGAGAATGAGTTCCGAAATAGGAAAAGAAAAAAAGAATCTGTCTGGGACTATGAAAGCTGAACCCTTACTGAATAGAACAGTTACATCTCAAAATGTGATTGAAAATTTTTTGACATTACCACTGTCATTGTTTTTCAAATTATCATGTATGTCATAACATCATTTAATTCCCAAAACTCTTTGTAAATGTTATAAAAAAAAAGGAAGTCAACGGAGCAAGGGGAAAAATGAGTAAACCTGGAGACGCAGCTTGATCCCTGCAAGAGGTTTCAGATCACCTACTGGACCAGCAGTCCAGTTTAAGGCGTTGTTTGTCTCCGTAAATGGTGTTGTACTGATTGGGTAATTTGAGCAAGTCCCGTTCAGATTTGGTGGAAAGCATCATTTGGTTGAGCAGGTTATAGGAATATGTGCCTGCTTCATGGAAAGTTTTACAAAAATTATATTAGATAACTAAAAGAATAAGAATAATGAACTTATTCTGAAGTGAGCAAAGTTTGGTGTATTGATACAAAATGAATAACTACTCCATCACTTTTTTATAGTGAGCTCTTTTGGTGTATTGATACAAAATGAATAACTACTCCATCACTTTTTTATAGTGAGCTCTTTGATTACTAGAGATGGTTCTTGAAGTGGAAAAAGTGAAGAGAGAGATTAGAGATGGTTCTTGAAACTAGAAAATCCTTCTTTTTCAGAATGGGATGTCTTAGGTGATGCCTTTCCATGCCTTGAAAACGTGGTGTTAAAACGATGCCGATATCTTAAGGTGATACCTTCTTGTTTGGGTCCATTGAGGTAAAGTCATGCAAGGAATCACTCAGCGAGTCAGCCATTGTCATCAAGGAAATGCAAGTTGAAGAGATGGCATATTCTGGTTTTGAGGTCTTCATCCAAGTAGATCAAACGACGCTCCAACACTCTGTCTCCAATTGGTTATCTGGTATGTTGTCGATTCAATGCGAGCTGAAGTCTAAACGTGCCTCGTTATACACTAGCTTATTGAGTGCTATTTTTCTTGACACCCTGTCTAAATTTTACAACTTCTTCTGTTTTTCTCTTCACTATGAAATGGAAGAACTACCAACGAACTGATAGTTGGAAGCTAAATGCTAATTTTCCAGCCTCATGGTCTGCTCATATCTTATTATTGTTAAAGAATATGCCACATTATTTCAAAGGGGACTGAAATTGTATTAGTTGTGCCATGAAATTAAGCTTCTTGTTGTTGAGTGATCATATTTTTGTTAAAACCATTATGTATGAGATTAACTTATTTATTTCCTTTCCAGATTCTAAGGAGTTGTATTGGCTGAAGCAGTTGCGAAGACAAGAGAAGCTTGTATAAGATGTATGATATGTTAGTTGAATTACTGGTGCTATTAGTTATTGTATTCTGCACCTGATTTCACTGCTTTCTTTAGTTTTATGGATTGAGAATGTGTGAATTGTTAATAGATATGTAAAAAGATGATGTTTCCATCTGTCAATGTATACATCTTTTACATGATTTTTTATTTATCACCCATTATTAGTTTTGTAATGTGATTTATTCCTTCTTTATCATGTTGTGGCTAGTTTTGAGTTTTTTCAGCCTCGACTACTCAAACAATTAGTATGGAAAGTACGGATCAAATTTTGTACTAGAATTAGTTTCGGGATTGGAAAAGTAAAAAAAAACTGTCCTGGGATTATACCAACCCGGGATAACTTGTTTCCCTAACAAACGACCCCTTACTGAATAGAACAGTTACATCTCAAAATGTGATAGAAAACATTTTTACATTTTCTGTGCCATTTTTTTTTTCAAATTATCATGTGCGTCATTTAGCATATATCGATTAATATCCCTGTACCATGATAATTTAAATTCATGTGATATGACGGGATCCAATCTCAAGAGATGACTCATTAAATCACTTAACCATGGTAAGTTAGGTGCGGTTTGGTGTAAATACCCTGTGCGGATAAGTACTCTTTACCTATATAGTGATAACACTGTTGGGACACATTGGCAAACAATGAAAGATGAGCAGTACAGTGTATGAAATGGTGAACACACCAACAGCCATGCGTTGAACTAACTAAACTAATACATATTTAAAATTAGGGAAAAGGGACAAATTGACCCCTCCACTTTTAAATATTGTATATATCTAACCTTAGGACAAAATTACCCCTGCCGTTAGCAAAGTAATAAAAAATACCCCTATTTCTAATGGCTATTAAAATTCCACGTGGACTGACATTTGAGTGAGGTGGACGCCACGTGGCATGGCACCTCAGCACACTCTTCCCCTTTTATTTCTTCTTCCACCTCCCCCATGCTTAGAAATTCATTGAGGGTCACAATCCGAATGGTCAAATTTGGAGTAACTAATAAAATATGTGTAGTAGTTAGATGACAGGAAACTCTTTAAGAAGGCTAAATTAAAAATGATGCATGTGTTCTTCCTTGTACTCAAAGTCAACTTTCTTTAATGTATGTGTGAGCATTCAAGTTGCTACATGAAGAAAGAGACAGAGGATGTGAATGTATTTCAGTATTCACATGCATAGAGGGAGATTCACATCAGGCCTTTCATGATTTGGTAGAAGATGAGACAACTGTCATTAATGTGAATGCATTTAGTGTTCACATGTTATTGGCAGATTAACAATTTAAATACAAAATGTATATGTGTGTGTGTGTGTGAAGGGTAACAATGAGTTGACTTGCTGGTACAATGTAAGTACTGAACTATTTAGGGAACCAAATTAAAGAGAAGAAAAAAACCTGAACCTCCTCATTTAACTACTAGCTGTTATCACAAACTTGTAAAAGAAAAAAGTGCTGATGTCTTCATATGAGTATTTGTCTCCACAAAAATATTATGGCCTTTCTCGTTTGGAAAAGCTTGGTCGTTTTTGGGATTTCGGCATCTCGAGAAGGGATACAAAGTATCAAATCGAGGTCCTTTATAGCAATCTTAAATTCCTAGATATATTTCTCAGTTTGCAGAGCTTCACAAATGACTGCAGCAGCATGCGAGATGTTATACAGAAAGTCCAAGCTCTTTTTCCTGATGCTGAAGCTGAATTCAGAAGGATCATATCACCTCTCGATGTTGATCCCGTCTTGTCTAAGTTGCAAAAACAGTTTTGGATGAGTAAGTTGGAAATCAAAGCTAAATACTCTCTCCCCAATACATCACTACCACTTTCCTCCAACATTGCTACTCCCGAATTTGTAAAGAGATTCATTGATACTGTTGTAAGGAATCTCAGTGATTTACCAAGAATTTGTGATCCTTATACTCGGTCTCCTTTATTTCCATGCTCCAGAAAGCAGCAAATGGAAGAGGTTGTAAAGGAGTTGAAGTTATTGAGAAATTTTGTCTGCTTTATATCAGACAGATGCACGAATCATCCTCAAAGCCAACATACTTTCTTCACTCACGTTTTAGTTGTGGCTGGTCATGCAGCAATGATTTCCTGGTTGAATCTGCCAAACAGCAACAGGGGAGAAAACATACTCTTGGCTTCAGCTAAAATGAATGCTTCATTTTCTGACCTTCAAATGAGGATTCAGCCCATTCAACCATGTGTCCGCAAGATCTATATTGATGTCCTGCGAGCTCTAAAATCAGGATGGCATCCGAATATCCAAGCTGAGCATCTTGCTGATTATGAAGTTGGGTTTGTGGAGACTCTCGTACACCATTTGGAAGAGCTACCCAAGCACAAGGAGATAGTTGCTTTCAAGGATCAAATGACAATGCTCAACTTCTTGAGAGCCAATCTCATCAATCTGCCAAGAGAGGCCCTTGCAGATTTTGATACTGCAATTATTGATGCAGGGCTTCTAGTGTACTCATTGTATGACAGTGTGGAGGAAAACGAAGACAGGGCTGTTGGGGAGTTAAACCAAGTGCCAGTTCATGATATCTCAAGCAATATTCAGAGTATACAAGCAGTGATCTACCTCATCGCTCGGAAGTCATTTCACTCCAGTTTACCTAAGATTGATGGACTGGGATCTATTGATATCATTTTAGACCACCTGAAGGAGTTCCTAAGCCACTATTCAGACTCACTTTCTTCTATAAAGAGCCAACTTCGAACAATTCAGCAGCAACTAGAGCACTTTCAGAAGCAACGAGATGGATTCGGATCTTTTGCGATGCAGGTGATTGCTAAAGCATATGAGGTGGAACATATAGTTTTTTCTTGCATAAACAAAGACATTCCTGATTGGTGTCTTGTCCGCTGGACCGGGGAGATCATAGAGGAGATTATACTACTCATGAGGGAGGTAGCCCAGATTCATGAAAAGAAGGTCTCTGACTTGGTATTGCATAATACCATTGATGTTGCAAGTGTTAATACTTCACAATTTTCTGGGATTACAAGAATTAGAGAAGAGATGGTGGGCTTTCAAGAGGTGATGGACAAACTAAGACGGCAGCTAATCAGAGGATCACCAGAATTGGATGTTATCTCAATTGTTGGAATGGCCGGATTGGGTAAGACAACTCTGGCTAACAAACTATTTCTTGATCAGTTAGTTGTCTCTCATTTTGATGTCCGTGCACAATGTTGTGTGTCTCAAGTATATACACGAAAGGACTTGTTACTAACCATACTTCGTGGTGTTAAGAAGGATACAGTTATAAGTGATAAACTACCAGAAAATGAATTAGCAGATAAGCTGCGCAGACTTCTAATGGTTCAGAGGTACCTTATCCTCATTGATGATGTCTGGGAAACTATTGCCTGGGATGATGTAAAGCCTTGCTTCTGTGATGCCAATAATGGAAGTAGAATTATCCTGACAACTAGGCTTGGTGATATTGCCTCCCATGCCAAACTCGTCAGTGATCCTCATTTTCTTCGATTGTTTACTCCTGAAGAAAGTTGGATGTTATTGAAGAATAAGGTGTTCAATAAAAAAAGTTGTCCCCGTGTCTTAGAAGATGTTGGCCAAAAGATAGCAAAAAAGTGTGGAGGACTACCTCTTTCGGTTGTCCTGGTAGCAGGTATTCTCGAAACAATGGAGAAGGAAAAACGTCCTTGGGAACAAGTTGCAATAAATTTAGGTCCACACATCCAGGCTAAGTCAGAGGATATCATAAATCTTAGTTACCAAGACTTACCATTTCATTTGAAACCTTGCTTTTTGTATTTTGGAATATTTCCAGAGGATGAAGAGATACAGGTTTCAAAGTTAACATGGTTGTGGACAGCAGAAGGTTTGTTAGAAACTCGTACAGAGACGCTTTCTGAGGATATAGCAGAATCTTACTTAAAAAACCTTATTGGAAGAAACCTTGTGATGGTTTCAAAGAAAAGTTCCGATGGTAAGACCAAGACATGTCGCATTCATGACTTGTTGCTTGATTTTTGTAAAAAGAAAGCCAAGGAGGAGAACTTTCTACAATGCATCCGAGGGTAATACAATCTAATATTTTTTAATTTGTTGAATCACTGTTATCTTTTAAACGTATTCTGATCATACCAATTTCTCTATTGACAGGGACAATGATATGAGTCCTTCTTCTATTTCCTATCAGAAGCATAGCATTTCACGACGCTTATGCCTTTACTTCCAAGGTGATAATCTTGCAGACTGGAGTTCGATTTGTTCAGACATACAATCTTTCCACTTGATGAAGGGTAGACAAATTGGATTGTCTTCAATTGACCATGCATCACACACTTTTAACAGCTTTAAGTTTCTGCGGGTGCTAGATTTAGAGTTCACTGTAATTGATTCTTTTCCAGAAGCGTTAACCTGCTTGAGATATCTTGCTGTTAGGGTTGCTGAAGATTCTTCAATATCATTCTCAGACAATCTTCGGAACCTTGAAACTTTGATAGTTAAAGGAATTGGAGGACGAGTATCATTACCAGTTACAATTTGGAAGATGGTCAAGTTGCGCCATTTACACATATACAACCGCGTTGTGTTCAATATAAACAATGCTCACGGAAAAATGGATGGCTTGAGAACTCTTTCCTCGGCATGGTTTTCTTGTGTGGAGGACCTGAACAGATTCTTCGCGAAGATACCAAATCTTCAAAAACTGAAATGTGAAGTTTTGAAATGTGATTTCTTTTCCCCTGCATTTACCAATCTTACTGAACTTGAAATGCTCAAGTTTTCTTGGGGTCGTCGTGAAGGGTTCATGTCCCCCACGCCTCACTTGCCACCAAGTCTCAAGAAATTAACACTATCCAGTGGTTGCATATTTAGTCTTGATCAAGTCGCAATCCTCCCCAGACTTGTGGTACTCAAACTGCTAGAAGTTACCATTTATAAAAGATGGGAAGTAACCGATGAGCAGTTCCCTCACCTCAAATTCTTAAAACTGCAAGATCTTGATATTTTTAGATGGAATGTTTCAGATGATGCTTTTCCATGCCTTGAGCACTTGGTGTTAAGAAGATTGCGACATATTAGGGAGATCCCTTCTCGCTTTGCAGACATGCTGACTCTAAAATCTATTGAGGTGGTGGCATGCAAAGAATCACTTGTTAAATCAGCCAAGGATATCCAGGAAACACAAGTTGAAGATATGCAAAATTCTGGTTTCAATCTCTTTATCCAGAAATAGAATAATCACAAGTTTGGCCAGCTCGATTTGTTTATCAGGTATGTACACTGTTGAGCCACTGCAACTGAAGCTAAATGTGTGTTTATGTATGTACTAGCTTCTAGAGTTCTTTTTCCTTGGAACCTTACATGTAGCTTAAAAACATTTCTGTAACAATCATTCACTCTTGGTCATGAAATGGAAGTACTATAAACTAAGAAGATGATGCTTTCAGCTTTACCAATATCTAAGTTGGAACAATGCTAATGGCAGAGCACAGATAAATGGTACTAGCATATAATTGGAAAAACAAAGTTGTTTGTTTTGTTTATTAACTCCAAATAGAGAACTAATGCCGGGAAGCTGAAATGTTAATGTTACATCTCAATTCTCAGCTTCACCGAAATTACTGAAACCATCGACACAATATCAATCCATAGAAGTAAAGAAAAGCACTACATAACTAGCAGCAGAATAACACAAGCAATCCATAAATACTAGTCGAAATAGCAATGTGACAGGAATTCAGCTAAACCATAGAGTTCTCTTAAACTTCATGACTTTCCAAACTACTTCAGCTAATATAACCCCCTAATATCTGTAAATCAAAATCGAAAAAGAAATTAGGTATTATCTAATATAATCACTCACGAAAGCGTAACTTCATGATATAACTGAAACAATTCTAATAGTTGATGTTGCTTAATCTTCACTGCATTAGGTATTATCTAACATAAAGACATTGTATTTTCATCTGTTAATGCTTTTACAACATGTTTCACTTGTGAATCAATTATCCATGTAGAATCCATAGGACTAGTTGCTTCCTCAGGATAACTGACAGATGATTTTACTCTGTTTCAAAAGAAGAAAATGTTTTCCTCCGTACCAAACACACTACTCGCGTTTTCAAGGGATGTGAATGCATTTTTGTTTCACAGGGATATTTACAATTAAAAATAATGAAGCACATTCTTATCCATATAGTCCACACAGATCAAATTAACAATATGTTAAGTCATCTATAAACTCATTGAAGGACACAACTAAAGCAGGGTGGAAATCCTACATTTTACTCTATCATACAATATTGTGCCTGTCTACTGAACCTTTGAAGAGTCAAATAGCTATTCAAGCAAAGGTAAGCTAAGAACAGCCAACTTGTAAACATGTACAAATAAACCAGATGACTTACATCTGAATATTACAAAGGCATTAAAAAAAGTGAGGAAGACTAAGAACACACCCAATCCCAATACCTTAAACTGTGACAACCCAAATTAAATTAAGGGTTATTTTTATCTTTAACAAATAATAGTAATAAATAAATAAAAAAAAGAGTGGGCCAAATCCATTATTTTGTTATGGTGGCTGCCACGTTTAAAATGACTAAAGCAGTAGAAAGATTAGGGTAATTGATATCTTAATTTTTGGAAGAAAAGAAGCTATTCATCGAGAAGATTTTTGGAGAGTTTGCTGACGAAGGTAGAAAGCTAGCGCAGCAGAAATTTCACAGTCAGGTATAGGGACTACTTTGACTCTTTAGCAATATATATGTGGCAGAAGGAAGAGTAGTTTTGAATCATTATTCTTAAAAATCTTGTTATGATGCTGTGATAAAAAGGAGGGTAATAAATTACAACAAAATAATGAACCAGTAAGGGAATATAGCGAGAAGACAATGGCTGCTTATATAATTATTCAATTTGTGAATAATCTAGAAAAACAAAATGAAGGTGAAAGCTGTAATGGGAAACCCATTCCCTTGTGTTGTTCGGTGGCGGCTGCTGTGTCTAATGAAAATAAATAAATTATAATCATTGGCTGATGATTATTTAATAATGAAAAGGTTGAATAAGTGTGTAATGATGGCTTAGTGTAGTTGTATGTTGTAAGATAGTAGTAGTTTTTTTTTTCTTTTCCATCAGCAGGAAACCAACGAATCAAGAATGAAGCAATCTGAGAAAATTTCTTTTTTAGACTTGTTCTGAGAAAAATTCAAAGGACATTCATTGAATTTGATGCAGTTTGAGGTTGTTAGATTACAGGTTTTGATGATGTCAACCCGATACAGGGACCAGATCCCTTACGCCACAATTTGCACTAATTTGAACTGGGCGGGAAACTTTCCAAGCCGATACAGTGGGACTGTATCCCTTACGCCACACTCACCACTCAACCTGGCGAACTTTCCAAGACAAAATGCACTGAAAGCGCTTTTGGCACTGCTTGGTCAAGATAAAGAAGTGATGCAAAGGCAATGGAAGGTAAACAGGGCAAGCAAATTTGTCCAATGGAAGAGCTTTCTTGTTTGTGTGCTTTCAAAACCTACCCTTGGCATCTAGCAAACAACAACATAAGGGACACAAACACTTTCCATCACCTGTCCGGGAAAATACATCTCAACCTCTTGTGCATATTCCTCTCCAAAGGCAGCCATTATCTTCTTGCAAAACCAGCCATTGTTCTCTCGAAAAGGTGCCACCGGTTCGGCCATCTGGAAGGAAGGACGACAAAGCACAAGCTCAAGATTTGAGGTCATATCAAGAATAGGGAGTGTGGTGTAATAGATAGAAAGCTTTGTCATTTGTGCCAGTTTTTATTTTCTTACTTTCAAAGAGTTGTTTTCTTTGTTTCCAGCGACTAGAGTTAGTTGACGTTTCTTGCCTAGAGTTAGCCTTGTAAGACAGCTTTGTTTATTATAGATGACACTGAGGTCATTGTTAAAAAGTCTTGTAATAGAGGTGTTACAAGTGGGAGATTAGAGGTTAATCTTCTGGGGCTTCATACTAGAGTCTCAGGAATCTTGTTGTCGGGATCTAGTAGAAGAGTTTCGAAATCCTACGGCGAGGCCGCGTTTTACCTCGTGAGCCAGCGAGTTTTCCACGTAAATGTCGTGTGTCGTCTTTCTACCGCTTCATTTACGGTATGTTTGTTTCTCAAGCTTCGTGTGACCTAGTAGAGGGACCAGCCGAGTACGGTGGTCGACCCTCATAACTCATCGTAGGATTCGTATTTACGAGAGCATATACCCGTTTACGTAGTTTGAGTGTGATTCGTATTTACGAGAAAGATGCTTTGATTTATTCAGCCGAGAGCTTGATCAGAATTCCTGAGGTAAGTGAGACTTTGCTTGAATGCTCGTGTTTCCAACCGCTTAAACGCCGCTTCTTGTCCGCCCGGTCCATGTGTCGAAATCCAGCGTGTGCTTGGCGTAACGGTGGTCTTCGAGGGTAACCGCACAGGTCTTGTGTTTAAGCTCTCTAACTCTCTTTATTATAACAACTTATTTTGTGTAGTAAGATACGGTCGTGGAGCCGCGAGGTTGGGCCATTAAAGTGCTTCTCGATATCACTCGGTATTTATACTTTGGACGGTACCGAGCATTATGTATGCTATTTTGACAGCACCGGCATTGTGTGGCGTCGTTATGAACTCGTGGTATTGATTAATTATTGTAAATGTCATCTTATGATATATTCCCCGATCAAATTGTGTTGAAGATATATGAGGTTTTTGATAAACAATTATTTGAAAAATCAATGGGTATCATATTATAATTAATGTCTGTGCAAAAGTATTCGTGTGCTTGTGGTAAGTTTGTATTTACTTTCTAACACTTGTTCCTGGGCATTCAAAGGCAGGCCGGTTGATCTTACCGAGTTATATTTATATATACCACTCCTCACTTGTGGCTGTCTATGCATACCGCTGCGCAGCGTGAGACTAGTGACTAACGAGTTTGTCCGTAGATTTTGTTGCCGAGGTGAGCCTTCACACGATTCGTGGAGGCCGTCATCTTAGCGCCATTTATTTTATAGCATATATTTTTTTTCTTTCTTGGGGATGGCATGCCCGACAGCTTAAACCCATGTAACTCTATTAGATATTCCATGGTCTCATTGTGGGATTTGGGCTAGAAAGTTAACATTTGCGTATTATTGAGATTGGTAGATTGATTTTGGATTATGTTGAATGATTAATGTGTTAGACTTGCACATATTTGCGCCGTTGCTTATATTAAATGAGCATGTGAAATGGATAAATTGGTTCGCCCTGTGGGTGATGTTAGCGGGGTGCCGGCCACGTCTAGGGGTATTTTGGGACGTGACCAGATGGCTTACATCTGAATAAGGCAATTGAACAAATAAACCAGATGACTTACTTCTGAATAAGGCAATTGAACATTTTTAAAGGCATTAATTAAAAAAAGGTGAGGAAGACTAAGAACACACCCAATCCTAATACATTAAGCAATGAATAAACAAGTTCATTAGCTGGAAAGACTTACTCTATCATGCACCAGTTGACTCAAAAAAAAAAAGGTGAGGATAACTAGAATAATAGAAGATCATTGAGGGTCACTTGGTCAACCTTTGAAATAACTAAAATAACATAGAAATTCACGGACTTGTTCAAAGTTGAAAGAAAACTCTGAAGACTTGGTAGTGTTCATTTTGAGAGGTTGAATCAAGCGTCTGATCTGCAAGTTCATTTCCAAAACAGTTGCTGTTCTCTTCTGAAAGAATGGAAGAAAATGTTTTCAAGTAAGAAAAGTATAGTTCAAACACATCTCATCCCCTTGAAACACTGCAGCAGATCGAAAAGGAATTCAGTAAGAAAAATATGTGTTCAAACACATCTCATCCCCTTGAAACACTGCAGCTGATTGGAAAGGAATGGGATTCATTCAACATGTATTCCTGTGATGCTCGTATTCCTAAAATTATAAAGAGAGGATTAAAAAGGAATGTGATTCATTCAGTGTGTTCTCAAATGACTTCCGTCAATCTCAAACTATCTACTGTCAAAATTATCTCGTGTACGTAAAACTCTGAGAAAGATTGAACATCAATGTGATTTATTCAAGATATTAATAGATGATTATCCGTTTCCAGAGGAATATGATGCCTTAGACACTCAAATAAAGATGCATAATTTACTTGAAACTTCGCTGCAGATTGGAAAATTGTGTCTGTCTTCAGATGATGGATTCTCTCTGCAGAGGATAAGTGATGAATGTGATTCTCTCAATTCATATTTAGATGAATGACTGTCTTTAGTTGATGGATTGAAGTTCCTTAAAAGGGATTTCAAGTTCCTAGATATCATTCTCAACTCGCAGATCATTATAGATGAACCAGATGTCAGAGAAATACTTCCAAGTTCTGTTTCAAGCTGCTGCAGCTGATGTCGCAAGATCAACCCAAAGCAACTAAGATCAAGGTATCACCGCTACGGTATCTTCTGACGTGCAACATAAGTTCGGGAGACTAAGTTGAAAATCAGAGCTAAATACTCCATTCCCAAAATATCATACAAAGATGGTATTGTTGTTCCCAATATTGTAATGGAATTCATTGATACTGTTACAGAAAATCTCTGTGGTTTGCCAAAACTTAATGATCCAAGTTCATTTCTTTGTGTTAGGGACCCATGGGTCAAATTAAAAGGCTTTAAAAGAGTTGAAGGTCCTTAGAGTTTTGTCTACTTCTAGTTTCATACAGATGCATAGAACCTCAGGGCCAACAAACTTTCCTATCTCATGCTTTAGAAGTGGCCTGGCACACGATAACGGTTACCTGGCTGTACTTTCCAAGCAATATGGTGGATATCTGGACTCTGCTCCAAATGAAGAGTATCATTTGTTTTCAGGTACTGGGAAGCAAATTCAGCCCATTGAGCCAAACATCTGCAAGATGTATATTGATGTCCTGAAAGCTCTAAAGTTAGTAGAGTCACAATGGTATCCTGTTAGCCAAATTATAGATTGTGCAGTTGGATTTGTGGAAACCCTCCTAATCAATTTGGAAGAGCTACAATTGCTAGTAATTGTGAAACAATAAAGGCAACCCTTCAGGAGATGCTTAACATCTTGAGAACCAATCTCATCAATCTACCAACAAAGGCGCTTTTGAATTTCATCTTGAGATATTGACTCTGTGATTATTGATGCAGGACTTCTGGTTTACTCTTTAATTGGCAACAAGCATGAAAAGGAAGTCACGGCTCTGGGAGAAACAAACCAAGCACTAATTCCGAGTATGAAGGAAACTATCTACTTCATAACTCGAAAGTCGCTTTCCTTCGGCCCAACTTACTCAGGATTGATGGATTGGGATCCACTGGTTTCATTTTAGAAAACTTGCAGGAATTCCTAGGCTGCCATTTAGATTAAGCATCTTCCATAAAGAGTCAACTTCAGACAATTCAGAAGGAAATCAAGTGCTTCCACAAGGTTGTAGAACAGCACGATGGAATTCAGCATTTTGCAACACGGGTGATGAGTTTGGCACGAAGTAGAATCCATAATTGATGCTTGTGAAGAAGGAGTTCCAGACTGGTGCCTTTCTCTCTGGATATTTCACATTATAGAGGTAGAAGAGATGCAAGAAATGAAAGTATATAATTCTAGTATTGCACAACACAATAGAGGCATGCTAGGAACATACCCACACTTTGCAAGTAATCCCAGCAAGAATGAAGAAAATGGTTGGCTTTGAAGATGTGATGGTCGAACTGATAGGCAAATCAATCGGAGGATCATCAGACCTTGATGTAATCTCAATTGTTGGAAACAACCACTTGTTGAATCAGCCAAGGATATCCAGGAAATCAAGTTGAAGAAATGCAAAATTCTGATTTCAATCTCTTTATCCAGAAGTAGAACAATCATACATTGACCCTCAAATGCTAGCTCGATTTGGTTATCAGGTACATATACTGTTGAGCCCCTGCAACTGAAGTTACATGTGTGTCTTTACTAGCTTTGACATCTTACATGTAGCTTAAAAACATTTCTGTAACAATCATTCACTCTTGTTCATGAAATGGAAGCACTATAAACTAAGAAAGCAATATCTAAGTTGGAACAAGAGCTATGGTCTTTTGCCAATGCAACCAGGAAGCAGATATTGCTGGTAACTGTTCTATGCTAACGACAGAGGATAGATAAATGATCCTACCATACAATCGGAAAAATAAAGTTGTTTCTTTTGTTTATTAACTCCATATAGAGAACTAATGGCGGTAAGCTGAAATTACTGAATCAATGTTAGTTAATACTTAATACAGTGAAGATTAAGCAACATCAATTATTAGCAATGGTATTAGAATCATGAAGTTTAAGAGGACTCTATGTTTTAGCTGAATTCCTGTTACTTTGCTATTTTGACAAGTATTTATGGATTGCTTGTGTTTATTGTAGTGCTTTTCTTTATTCTATTGATATTGTGTCAATGGTTAAAAAGCATTGTATTTTCATCAGTGTCAATGTTTTTACAACTCATGAACAAAATCTTCACATGAGTTTTCAAGAATAATACCTCATAATCGCTGGAAAGGGTCACCCTTGCCGACAATTATAAGGAATTACCAAGGCTAAATACTAGAAATTTTAGCGATAATCAATAATGGATTGCTTGCTTTTATATCCATTCTGCAACAAAGACAGCTAACAGTAGTGAATCAGTCCAATGAAAACATTCAAAATCGTAAACAAAAGATTTCTAAAATAAGATAATTTCAAAAACAACATCAGTAATCAGTAAAATTCTTATTTGTGCTTTTGCTTGTTGGCAAGTTTGATGAATGCAAAGACTCATAAGAAGAGTTCTTAGCCGATGGAAGAGGAACATGAGCATTGTCATTTTCTTTTCTCAACAAATATTTACATATTTTGTATTAAATATGATATTGGTGTTCAATCAGATTTGAAAGAGATTCTCACCAAAGCTGATAGCATGTCCTCTTTGTTATTTCTCAAGTTAACATTTAATAACCAACTTTTTAAAGGATAATGTTAGATTTAAAGTTTTAGACCAAATTGATCTCTTTTATACATACTTTAACGACACAGCTATCGAGTAGATATGTCAAGGACCAAAATAATGCAACTCCAATACATCAGACCATCTTTATCATTTTCTTCCTTACTCAGTAACAAACATTCGATCAACTTTAAGGGCTGGAAAAGCTAAAACTTATAATTTTGTAAGACTAAAAAACGTAAAGTAACTTAGAAAAGATACACTTACCTGCAGAAAGCAGCAGGTTCTAATATGCAAGAGCATATTTACACCATATAGACCAACACACATACACCTAAAGCCAGGAAAGAGGTCTGACTGATACAATATCGAACACGCAGAAATTGAAACTTCTAAAATTAAGAATAACAATAAAGATAAAAGGATAGGAGATAGACACAAGCAAGGAACTCATTGACAATAATGATTATTATCTTCAATTAAAAATTCAAAAACGAGCACATAATCTATAAAGACATGCACAAGAGGAACAATTCCTCTAGCAATGAAATCTATTACTAAGATAACCCTCAAAAGAAATGCTTCCTCAAGCAAGAAACCCTATCAACATTGTGTAGCAACCAAGCCGTAGTTACCCCTCATAAGAGTTTCACTCTTCCAATTCATAACATATCAAAATATTCTAAGTCTAAATGAGCTACTTTTCACTATTTATAGCTGTTTAATAATTACATAAATGCCTTAATAGTTTTCAAGAATTTTGAAAACTATGAGCTTGTTGACTGATTTTAAATTGCATCTCTATGTGTAAAACTAGTCAATCTGACTCCATCTCATATTTGCTGATGATTTGATGATTTTCTGTAAAGGAAATGTAAGTTCAGTGAGGAGGATTATGGAAGCTTTAGATCATTTCAGCAAAGTCACTGGTTCGAATTTGTTTATGGCTGGGGTGGATGATGAAGAAAAGGAGAGGCTTTTGGCGATCACTGGTTTCTCTGTGGATTCATTTCCTATCAGATACTTAGGGCTGCCTTTATCCCCCAAGAAGTGGAATCAAATGGATTGTCATTGGATGATTGAGAAGATTACACAAAGGGTGAGAGTTACTTAAACAAAACACCTATCTTATGCTGGTAGGTTACAAGTAATCAATGCAGTTTTATTTTCCATACACAGCTTTTGGAGTTCAGTCTTTATCTTGCCACAAAGTATATTGAAGAAAGTGGATCAATTATGTAGGGAATATCTATGGGGCAGCACTGAGGACAAAAGGAAAATATCGTTGGTCTCTTGGGATAGAATTTTCACTCCTAAGAGACTAGGAGGCTTGAATGTCAAAGCAAGTATTGATTGAATATGGGCATCCGTAGGGAAATTGGTATGGCAGCTTTGTTTACATATGAGTCACTGTGGGTCAAGTGGGTGCATGGCATATATATGAAGGATGAGTATAATATATGTGACTCACATTCCTCCTTCTGGATTGTAGTTGGTAGCTGGAGGAAACTTAACTCTGTCAAATTATTGATGTAAAGACAGTATAGTCAGGGTAGATATCTACTTACTCAGAAATTTCATGAATATTCTGTCACCAAAGCTATTTGGCACTGGTTGGTGATCTACCAAAATAAGGATATTGATCTGATCTGGAGTAATGTTGCTCAACCAAGGCATAGATTTACATTATGGTTGGCTGCACAAGATAGGTTGTTAACTAAGGAGAGAATGGAAAGGCTGCATATTCAATTGATGATGATAAATGTTGTTGTCTGCACAGACCAAGTAAAGGAGACTACTATGCATCTTTGGGAGTTGTACGTGGTTTAAACAGATTTTGATACAAGTTTCCATATGGGCACCAAGCAAAATTCCAGAGGGTAGCACTAGGCAAGTCCAGATGTCAATCTAGAGGAAGCAATGGAGGAAGTTTAAGAAGGAAGTTGTGGCTGCCATTTGGGAGCCATTATATATCACACTTGGAGGGCCAGGAACTGAAAGATTTTTAGAGGAATATCTGTATATATAAGTGAGATAGTTACACAGATTAGACAGGAAGTAGTTGAAAGAGTAGATTTTCTGAAAACTTCAACGAAGGCTAGAAGATGTAGAGGATTAGTACAAAATATTTTGGATGTAATTAGATTGTTTTTTTTTTTGCTAGAGGCCTGATCTCTTAAGGGATCAAGGTGCTCTCAGTTGTTCTGAGATTTCTAAGAGTAATGGTACTTCACATAGTTACCAAAAAAAAAATAAGCGTCTCTTCTTAATCTTCTTGGGCATGATGGCGTGTTTCTTTAAGAATGGCCACTTTTTGCATAAATGGTCTCTTTCTCCATGCCATAAGTAGTCTTTCAAGTGGAGTTTTGTAGCTTCAAGGCTTCATTCTATGCACCCTCTTCATATCCAAAGTAATAATTCTGATGAAAAACTCCTGAACTCTGATGCAACTCGACTTGCATCACAGAATGTGCCATTTTCATTTCATGATGTCTTTTCTGATGATCAGATATCATCTAAGGATTCTTCTATTGAAATCATATGTTCATATGATACTCTCAAATCTTCTTAAGTTCAACTTCAAGAGACTCAAAGTCAAGTTGAAGCTTCTGCTATTCCACACCAAATTCAAGCGGTACCACCCTCACTCAGGTCCCTATATCCTCAATTGATACTGTGCCTACAGAGGTGGGACAAAGAAAGTCTTCCCGAACTACAGCACAATTACTATGGCTAAAAGACTTTATCACTACTAAGAAGTCATCTACATCCACACCCCATGGTCTTACAACGACTCTCCATGCGGTTACCTTTTTTTTTCATTCATATTTATATCCTCTGCAATAATTGTTGGGACGGACTTTCGTGGAAAAGAAAAAGCCCTTATCGGATTGAAATCGATGACTTGCTCTTTCTTCTTCTTATAGGGCATTTAAAGAGCGTGACTCGTTTTTGACTCAAAAAGTAGTGGCAGGAAAGGAAGCAGCACACCAGGACGAACTCCTTTTAAATATCAACTCAAGGCCTCTCTTTCTTACTCGTTGGTTTGAGTGCTTCATCGAAGGATTGATATAGAGAAAAATGCCTATATTTTACCAACATTCCTCTAAGAACCGGCATGGAATTGATTCAATTATGGAATCATGAATAGTCATTGGTTGGGCTGATGTATAAATACCACAATCTATAGTATTTTCTATACTATAGATATAGGTGGATAAAGATTTCCTTCTGAAGAAATCAGTAGTAAGACAGCTACATTGGTTATGATCACTTGTCTCCCATATCTGACAAGCCTTTATTACTACTGGTTCAACTGAAATAATGCCTTCAAGCTATGATGAAACTGTTAAGGATCCTAAATAGGTTAATACTATGAAAGCAAAATTACAGCACTTGAAGATAATTATAATGAACTGTGCTCACTATCTAGTGGCAAGGGATAAATTAGTTATTGTGAGTATACAGAATTAAGTGCAAAGCTATTGGTGAGATAGAGAGATTTAGGTCCAGATTGGTTGCTAAAGGCTACAAGCAACAAGCTGGCAGTGATTATCATGAAATTTTTTCTCCTGTAGTCAAAATGGTTACAGTAAGGTCTATATTTGCAATTGCAGCAATTAGACATGGCACATCCATTAAAATGAATGTGTACAATGCTTTCCTTCAAGGAGAGAGTTAAATAATGAGACATATATATGTGTGTGTGTGTGTGTGTGTGTGTGTGTGTGTGTGTGTGTGTGTGTGTGGATATGCCTTTCAAGGATTTAGAAGTCGGGAAGAAGCAACCTATTTTAAACTTCTGAAATTTTAAAAGGGCCTCAAGCAGACACCAAGGCAATGGAATGTCAAACTTTTTGGAAGTTGTACTCATCTTGGTTTTACTCAAAGTCAGTATGATCACTTCTTTGTTACAAGGAGAGTTGGAAGTGAACTGGATAGTCATTCTAGTATATGTTGATGACTTTTTACATCTGATAAAGATACAAAAGCATCACTACATAAAGCCTTCAAAATAAAAGATCTAGGTGAGCTTAGATACTTTGTAGACATTGAATTTGCCGGATCAAGGTCTGAAATTTTGATGCACCAGAGAAAGTACACACTTGAGTTAGTCTCTGAGTTAGGTCTGGGAGCTGCAAAACCAGTGACCACTCCACTTGAATCAAATATGAAGTTAACTACTAAAGAGTTTGGAAGATCCCACTGGAAGTTCAAACAAAGGGGAGAGAATGATCCTCAACATATCTCAGTAGAAATAAAGAATCATAGGGAAGTTATTGATAGTAACTAGATCATACATTACATTTAGTGTGCAAACATTAAGCCGATTTCTGCATCAGGCAAGAAATCATATTTAGAAGCAGTTATGAGGATAGTAAGATATGTCAAGACTCAACCCGGGCAAGGGATACTTTTATCAAACAACAGTCGAGAACAAATTCAAGTTTTTTGTGATGTTGATTGGGTAGCATGTCATAACTCAAGAAAGTCTGTAACAGGTTTAATTTCTTGGTCAGGATAGGTGACTCACTAATCTCTTGAAAGTCTAAAAACATAGTACAAAGTTCAGAAGCTCAGCTAAAGCTGAGTATAGAACTCTTGCTTCTACAGCTTGGATATTGGGATTGTTTAAGGAGATTGGAGTACATATTAATTTTCTAGTTCAAGTGCTCATTGATAGTAAAGTTGCAATGCAAATAACTATCAATCCAGTGTTTCATGAGAGAAGAAAAAATATAGAAATTAATTGCCACTTCGTAAGAAAAAAAGTTCAAAAGGGTATGATCAAAACTGAGTCTGTTCCCACAAAAGAGCAACATAGAGATCTATTAACAAAAGGTCTGAACAAATCATGCATCAGTAATCATGTTCCAAGCTAGTATGCTATAATGTTTTTGCACTCTCTGTTCACCACTCATCTCATTAACTATCGATGCGCGATTTTTTTTCACATTCAACACCCCACCACGCCCAAGGCCGGGACATCTAGTGCGTGGCCAATTTAATTTGAGAGTCCAACGTCATGTCAAATGGATCATGCTGATAACACGTGAAAGATATTTAATACCTCCCTAACTCAATCCCAAAAAAAAAAAACTACTCTATTTATGGCAGGACAAGTCCAATCAATGTGGAACTCTAATCCACTTTAACACCCCTAGTGGACCGGGAGTACAAACGGAGATGCACTTCGCCCGATACCACGTAAAATACGATATCGCCTAACTTCAATCCCAAAAACTATATATATATATATACACGCCACATCACTGATGCATAATAAATTACTAATAACATTTTCACCACTAACATAACGTTTAGTGTTAATTGATAGCCAACTTAATTATCACTTATATTGCATCTTTTTCTCTCCAATAACAATATTTTAATTAGTTTAATTACTTTTAAAAAAATTAAAAATACATTTATACACTGATACAAAGTGAATTTCAAAATATTATATCACTAATACCAAGCTAAGTTTAAAATTATAGCTATGTTTAATAATTAGCTAAACTATCATTATATTTAGAATATAGATCAAAGTGTCACTATTCGGGAAAGTTAACCTCTTTCTTCCCAAATCAACAAACAATTAATATGGACTTAGCCATTCATTTTTTGTTTTCGACAGACCATTTTTCTCATCTGTAGCCCAAGCATTACTTGGACGAAGTTACAACATCCAGTAACAAGCACTTCCCAAAAGGCCCAAATTGAGACTTCCACTTCTAATTTTGAATTTTTTTTTAATAGTAGGAAAAAACTAAAATAATAATATAATAAAAAGAAAAAGGATTACAACAAAAAATGAACCATGTCTTTTCATAGGGAAGAAAAGAATTTAGCCCATCAAATCATGGAGAAAACAATTTTAAACAATGGATTAATCTTCAGCGCGATTCAAAATTTAAATTCAATGGTTTATTTTCTTGGGATTTTTTAATAGTAAATTTATTATGTTTTAAAGTTGCGAATTCATCTACTATTTAATGCAATTTGAATAAATTTTTACATATATTTATATTTCGCGCAGAAAGTTATGGGTTTTCGATTGACCACACACCGACAATGGTACATCCTCTGACCAACCAAAAAGCCATTCAAGATATAAAAATTTATGGCTCATTTGACAAGTGCTGTAGATAAGAAAATAAGATCAATGTAACGTGGATAAGAATTGCTTTGCATTATTTCTTATACACTATTTGGTTTGGTATACTTTGTAAAAAAAAATTATTTTACCGTTTACGTAAATAATTTCCTAATGGAAAGGATATGAAAAAGATTTTGAGGGGTAATTGTGTCTTTTAATCATGATAACACATGTATTAAAAACACATGTGCATTGCTAATACCATAGTTTGTCATATATATTAGTTATAATATAGATTGAAAAATATACTAAATAAGGTATTAGTAATACACAAAATTGATGCATGCACTATTTTTCTAACGCATCCTATCAAATGAAATTTCTTAGAGTTTTGGCCGATCTTGTAATTAATATACAGTAATAATTAATTTTAAAATTAAATATTTGATAAATGTCTTAATATATTTTGAAGTATGTAACTATCTCATTTAAAGCTTAAGTAATTAGAAAAAAAAAACACAATTTTATTATTTAATTATATTCTCACAATATATAAGACAAGTTATCAATAAATTTTGTCAGACACGCGCGAACTCCACACATTACCATGTAGATCCACACGTGGGATCAACATATAGTCATAATATATATATATATATATATATATATATATAGTACGCACTCCAAAATAGTAGTCATGGATTTTCCTGAGGTTCAAAAAAAAATTAATTAGGTTAATTGACCGACACCTTTTTTCATGAGTTATACAAAATCCAAAAAAGAAAAATTGACTTTATTGTGAAAGCAATATAATTCATTGAGTATAAGGATCGCTACTAAAAAAATATGAAAACTATAAAATTTATCGATACCTTAATTAATTGCTACTAAAAAAATTTAACTAATAAAATTTTCTTATAATCCGCTGCTAACTCATAACTAAATGAGATTAGCGTGAGATTTTTATTTTTTAACAATAAAATTTGTCCGCTAAGTTAATTTCTTATTTTCTAGTAACAAAGTGGGTCGAAAGTGGATTAATGAGTTTTAAAACGTTGAAAAGGGGAAGGAAAAATATGAGAAAATAAAAATAAAAAAATAAAAATAAAAAATAAATAAAAAATAAAAAAGAGGAAGGTAGTAGGAGGTCCCCCACACACAACTACTGTGTGGAAGCATAGAAAATTTGAAACATCCCTTCTGCAGTAAATGCTTAAACAAATTTATTTCATGTGACAATATATCGATTTGGTGTGATGACGCGTTATATTTTTTCTATTTTTTTATTGTTTACTTATTATTTAATAATTATATTTTATTATTTATCTTATTTTTGTATAGGTTTCTACCGTATCTTACTTTTCAGATTTATCCTCAAATTATTAATAACTTTATGTAATATAGAAAATAATTCAATCTATCCAAACAAAATAAAATCATACGATACATCATGAAACAATCATCCAAACAGAATGTAGATAAAGAACAATCAAAGTTATGATGAAGCTGCTAAGTAACTCTTCTTCACTAAAATTAGATGTCTTGACTTACTCTTTAATATGAAACTTATAATTGGTATGAATTCGAATTAGTTAACCCCAAAAATAGAATATAAACACTAGATAATTTTATTTTTATTTTTTTAAAAAAGAGATATAATTTGAGAAGAAAAAGGAAAAAGGAAATGTCCTCTACACCATGGAACAACAAATATTTTTTTATCAAATAATAAACGAAAACTAATATATTTTACTGCTATATATAGAATATAAAAATCATATTACAAAATATTATGTAGTTTATAGGTTTAGTTTTTGGAAATATTTTTGTTATTTTATATGTTTGAATCATATTCTTAATTTTTTTTCTTTTGATTCTTAATGATAAAATCAAGAGTGTTATTATAATTTTTTCACACGTCCTTTAAAAATATTAATTAAAAAATAATTTAACTAACACTTTTATTTATTTGATCTCAATTAATAACACTCTTCATTTCATCATATTAATTTCTTTTTACATTTATTATAATAAAAATATAAGTGGAAAAATTATTTAATTTTAATTTTCTAATTTATTTTGAACTAATTACTTTTAGTAATTGTAACAATTAATATTAATGAACGGAGGAAGTAAAATCCAAACACCTACACATATATTTTCTTGCTAAAACCTTGAGTAAGCATGAAATTATAATTTGTTTGGTCAAATTTTGAAAAGTCGTAAGTTGCTTATTTTTATTTAAAAATAAGATATTTAGATAAATTTTTAAGAGAAAATGAGTGCCTCACGAGAGCAACAGAAAATATCTTTCAAAAAGTTTTAAAAAATAGTATTATCCTAAAAGTACAATTTTAAAAATTACTTTTGAGAAAATATATTATGAAGAATTTTTTAAAAATTTGACTAAAATTACTTCAAAGATACTTTAATTTTTTTTTTTTTAAATAAAATAAAATTATTTCTCAAATTTAAAAGTACTTTTTCTTTAAAACGTTTCTTAAAAATATTTTTCAATTTTAAGAATTTGTTCAAACAACAGGATATAATGTCTCTTATATGGCAATAAAGTACTAACAGGTTGTTAATTAGACTACAATTGGATCACTAGCTAATTTGAGGAGTTTGGCACAGTAATTATTAAGGGCCTAGCTTAATTAGTACCCCATTCTTCATCATATACTCCGTTAATAACTCATTTCAATACCTACAATAATTATGTACTGCATTCCAAGTAAGTTATACTATTAATGTTATTTAATCTGTTACTAACAATTTCTTGATCTTATAAATTTAATTTTCACGTGACTTAATATTAAAAATAAAAAAATTAACCTGACGTATAAAATTTTATAGCTAAACAATAAAAATTCGTTAATTTATTTATATATGTATATAAAATTAGCTGAGTTATTTACTCCTTCATCTCATTTTATTTGTTACATATAATTAAAAATAATGCTTCAAAATACTTCCTCCATTTTATTTTAATTATCATAGATCCTAAAAAATAGCTGTTTCAAAATTCAAGAGATAGTTGATCGTGTTTTTTCAATTTTACCCTTAGTACTTAAAGTCATTCTAAATGTAAAATATTATTGTATGTTTTCAAAAATTAATAGGGTTATATTGGTAGTTAAATTATCATCTCTATTAATTTTTTTGTAGTGAATGTAAATTTTTATCCTAACAATTAAATGAATCTAGGAAGTACTTATAATTTGAAAGTTCAAGAGATAATTGATCATATTTTTTTAATTCTACTCTTAATACTTAAAGTTATTCTAAAATATGAAAAAAATTATTATTGTATGTTTTGAAAAAATTAAATAAAAGAGATAAAAAAAATAAAAAAAATAAAAAAAATAAAAAAAATCAATAATTAAAATAGAACTGATAGAATAATAAATTACAGATATTATCAATAAATTTCATCCTAATTTATAGTATTTTCTAAAGTGATTGAAAGAAAACATTTAAAGTTGTATCATAAATAATGGCTTAAAAGTCAGAAAGGAGATTATGAGTTTTCATACTTATAAACGACAAAAAACAATATGAATTTAAAATGAGAGAGAAAAATAATGCATATGATCCACAAAGTTAGTAAAGTTGGCCTCAACTTGAATAGAAAAACATAAGCATGCAAAATATTTAAATATGCTTTTATAGTCATAGATATATTAATTTTGTTCTAGTAGTTGAGAAATGATTGCCTAGAAGAACTATAGGGGGGGTGACCATCCAATGTTGTGGTGGGGTGACAGACGGTGGCGGATTTAGGATTTGCAGATAATCTAAGGTATTGTAAAAGTAAACGTATTTGCTAAAATAATAAAGGCACGGTACAAATATATATATATATAATGCAAAAGAAACGAATGTACATGATTCGCTAAAATGCGAAAAATGATGTAAGCCAAGTCGCACGTCTCGTTTGAAGCCCGAGGGTACCAAACCAAATGAACTACTCTACAGAGCATGCTTGGAGGCCCTTTTTAAAATATACTATAATTCTTAAAGGAATATATATATATATATATATATACTAAAAAGAATTTTATAAAGTTAATTAGGCGCACGTGCACCCCTGCCCACCACATGGGTATGTCCATTCTTAATCATATATTTCAAAATGGAGTTCAATATGAAGTCGCCTTTGATAAGAAGCGCACTACCTCTCAAAGTGGAATCTTCCAACCCAAATAAGTCGTGCCATAAATTACGTAGTATCGAACACCGAGATGAGAAATTAGAAGAAAAAAACTAATAGTTAATAAAATGTATGTTCATCCACGAACACTATATTTTACCTGTATGATCTCTCTATATATATAGACATTTTTTTATGACAAGATATGATTGACTATTCGTAGCGACATATCGTCTATGCTCAATGCCAATTTTGCTGAATCGTGTCTATTCAAAAGTTTTTAGAGCCTTCACAAGCAAGCGCAAGATTGGGGAAAAGGCATGAAAATGCCTCCCACGCTATTAGGTGGGCATTCAATTTCCTGGTTCGGTTTTTTAAAAATTTCTATCTTATTTTTGATTTTTTTATTGATAAATTTAATAATCTAATCAAACTAATTGCCCTCGGTTCAATTTATAATTCGATTTTTTCAGTTGGTGATTTTTTACTTACAAAATGAGCTACTTTTTTAAATTAAAATGAGTTGTTTTATCTTTCTAAATTCAAAACAAATATTTTAAGTTTGAATTTAATGTTTAATTCAAACTCTTTAATTTAACTTTTTAAGTAAAGAAAATAGCGGATCGTGGTTGATTTATATTTAGTAGCATTGTGACATAGCATTTGGATAATAAATTTCTCATATGTTTAATATCCTTATAACAAACTCAACAAAAATTTAAGGGTCTTTTAAGATTTCAATAATCTACGGTCCCTAATTTCTTGTTAAATAAACATTATATATTTCATCTTTTCTTTCAAAGCATATTAGTAATCCTAAGAATTTTCTAACATGCTAAAATTATAAAACTTGTTGATTTATGTAAAACTTAAGCAATTGTGCAATTATATAAATAATTCTCTAAATTGGCTTTGAGATTTGGGTTAGTAGTATTTATTTTTTAAAATTGTTATTATTTTATTTTATTTTTATTTTTATTTTTAATATATATATATATATATATATATATATAATTTTGGTTAAACCTAAATTCTAAAATTGAAAACCGAATCGAATAACCGAAATTTTAAGAAAAAAAGAACCAAAATCAAAAATTTAAAAATCGAATTAGTTCGGCTCGGTCCGATTTTTTGGATTTTCCGTATTTATGCTCACCCCACTGCGGTGCTTGGCTTGGAAGATATGCATTGTTTTCACATTCACAAACCTACCGGTGACTACAAGTGATGCCCTGAGTTAACTCTATAAAGCTTCATAAAAGAACTACAGCCTGTCACTATCACCTATCTTCTCATACTTGGAACAAGAGACAAGATGAAAAACCCAAGTTTGCAAACACACAAAACAGATCTGCCTTTCCATCTGTAAACCGCCGGTTCGAAGACAAAGTTGTACAATCTGATAGTGTCAGATCCAAAATAAGTCATGTATTGTGTCCTGGGCTTGTTAAGGGGTTTCTTTGGTCTTGTTGTTCTTTTACATTGTAAACCTACTCCTTTGAGAAGCATTTGTAGGTCTATTCTGTTCACATTCGAACCATCTGCACTAGAGTTTGGCATTGTCTTTAGATGAGCTGCCATAAAAAGGATTGTAAAAGTGGGAAGGGATTAGGAGTTTAATTACTAGGTCTTAAGAGGTTATACCCAAACATTGTTCTGCGAGTGAAGTTGGAATTAAACCCTATAATGTGGTAGATCGTGGGATTTTTCCTCTCTCAATAAGATGCTTTGCCGTAACATTTCGTGTCATTTATTTTCCGTTTCCATCCGTGAAAAACGCATAAAAACCTAATTCTATACTATTTGAAGGACTCACACAAACTGTTAGACTAAATAGATTGTGTACGGAAGAAACACGCTTGAGTTTCACTTATTTTAGCAATAAAAATAATAACCGCCTAATTTACTTAAAAAGAATTAATCAAAATCTCCAAATAATCACCATCCTATAGTTTTTAAAAGTGATTAATATGAAAATTTGGAGACACTTTAAAATTTATACTCTAAAAATACAAATAATTATTATATTTTATATAATTTATTTATATATATTAAATAATTTTTTTAATATATACATAAATTTTCAATTAAACTTATTAAATTTAAAAATTCATAATTAAAATTCTAGCTCCGTCCGATTTGCACCAAAGAAAAAACCCTAGCCATGTTTCCAAGTTTTTCACTTCCTTTTTGCCAACAACGTCATTTCTACTTTATTTCTTTCACCAGAAAAAATCAATCATCATAATACTTCTAAAATCTATGTCATAGTTTTTACTGAATTTAGATACAATTAGACAAAATAATACTCTTTTGCTATTTATTTTTATTTATTACATTTTATTATATAAAAATTAATTAAATTAATTTTAAAATTATAGGACTCTCATAAAATAAAACGTGACAAATAAAAAAAATATATTATTTTTGTATTTTTAATTTTCAAACTTTAAACAATTTCCTATACGAAATCAGTAACCTGCACTTCACTGTCAATCTCTCTTCATTCCTACGAATTGGTAATTTTAGGTAAAATTATGTTTCTTGATTTATGTTTTGTTGTATGATAACGACTTTTCTCTTTTTAAAAAAAAAATATCTCTCCCGCTTTCAAATTATATATCGCCATTTAAAAATTATTTCACATTATTATTTATTATTTTATAAATTTAAAATAAATTAAATTAAATATTTATATTATAATTCTAAAACGAAAGAAATAGTGTTAGTTGATGCAAATGAGTACTTAACGTGGGGTGAAGGGCCAATCCAGCAAACCGTGAAAGACAAATGTAGCAAAGTCATTGTTTTCTTTTTTTCTTTTTATAAACATTACTTATGATAGACACATCACACAAAAAGACTTTCAATTACCAAATAATGTGTTGAGATAAATAAAAAATTAATTATTATCAATTAATATTTTAAATTTAAAATATTAAAAATAAATTATGTTTCTCTTAATAAAATTTATGTGCTTAATATTTGAATTAGGTATTCGAATCAATAATATATAAAAATTTATAGCGAAAAGCGAATTTTATTAAAGTTTATTTTATCTCCTTGACGCATTGATGGTGTCCTTCAAATAGGTTAGTTAGATTTGAGTTCGAATTGTGTCCTTTAATTATAATTAAAATTTATATTAATTCAAATTCTGAATTAATCTTTATATTAATTGATGTTAAGTGAACGGAAAAGTAATACTTTGACCTTAATCATAGAGAGAGGGGGTAATTAATTATACTAATTTAATTTGTCCTAGAACTAGCTAGAAGTAGCTAGCTAGTGTTTTCAATCCCTATTAATTATATTAAAATCTCGATAAATTCTCATTAAAGAAATATTATTATTCATCGTGGAAGGTTAATTGGGTATTTTCCATGATAAACACTTATTTATATGTCCACCCATTTTTTTTTTTAAAATGTATGTATCACTTCTATTTAGACTTTACAGTTTCATCAATTATTTAACTTAAAAAGAGAAAGATAATTAAGATAAATACCTTATTTGTACTCCTATATTTGGTATTAAATAATATTATTAATTATTTATCATAGTTGACTGATAAAATGAGGTGCAAGTATGTATAGTACTTTCTTCGTATCTAATTATCTCGTTGTGTTTCTCTTGTAATGCTTTTTTAAAATAATATTAGTAAGATAATTTTTTATTATTGTACTCTTATTCATATCTTAAGATATAACCTTTTATGTTTGAATAATTACTCTATTTATGTATTATTTTCTTATAATTAAGGTGTTTGCAGAGATGATAAAATAAGAAAAAAAAAATAATTATTTTTCTTAAACTTTTTTAATATGGAAAATAATTTGAGATAATCAATTTTAGTTGTTTTAAAAAATTATTTGAGATTGAGAGAGTAATACTTTACCCATGATAAATATATCAAATCACTAAAAACATTTCATAAATAGTCTTAGGCCTTATTTGTTTCCATTAACATTAAGACGCTTGAATTTGAATACATGTCTCGAATGACAAGATGTCAGTTTCTAAGATCCGAACACCGGGATGACAAGATCGCTTGATTTTCAACATTCAACGCGCATACTTTATTTATTTATAAATATATTTAATATACAATTCAAATAAAAATAATTAAATATTAATTTAATAAAATAAATTTTTAACTTTAATTTCATAAAAAATAAAATATTTATGTTTGTTAGTTATGGTAGAGATGGTTTATAATGGGTGGTCGGAGTAATGATTGTTAGTGGCCGTAATTAGGATGGTGATAGTTAAGTATCTATAATGGTAAGAAGCATGCATTTAATGAGGCCAGAAAGAAAGATAATGGGATCGATTGCGACAGAATTTATCAGAATGGCATAGGTGGTTAAGTTGATTGATGTAAGTAATTGACCATGTTAACACCACAACAAGAACGTGGCGTTGATCGATCATGCGTTGGTAGTGGCCAGGCAATGCCATTCGCGATGCGAAGATGGCCGGGAGCAAGAGAATTACTATAGCTATGAGTGAAAGGATATATGCATGGGAATGTGGTAATGGTGGCCGTAATAGTGCATATAATTATAATGCATTGGCGATACGATAAGAATTACTAATAATAGTTTAGTAGCTGTGGTCAGCACGGTTATTGTGATGTCGTGATGGTTGATGTTGGTGGCGCAGGTTGTTTGTGGCTACTCGCTATTGGCTGGTTGGCTAAGCGAAGCATTGCACAATGTTGCATCAGACAACAGGCGTGATTACTGGGTGATAACCGATCGTTGTGATGTAACGACGACGACATACCTCTTAACGATATTAACACTTTGCTTCGCATCTTATTAAGTAAGCACTCAATCGACCAAATAAAGGCTTAAATCGTAAAACAAACGCACTTCACGACCTAAAATCAACCATTCAGATTCAGACTCCATTAAGTACAAACAAACGGTGACATTACTTGAATTCGTAAACAAAATAATAAAATTAAGAAAATTGACAATTTCATTTCACTTAATATTATGAGTGATGTTAAATTATTTTAAAAAATTGTTAAATTCATTTTCTTTAAGTTTTTTATTCAATATTTAATACTTATATCAAAATTCTGACTAATTTAAATCGAGTGTCGTAAGACCTATTATAATAACAAATACTTTAAATTTCATGCCGAACACTTAAATTTAAAGAATGGTACAAAACCAAATGTCCAAATACGAGTATATGTGGTGTAAAAATTTCAGACAATTTAAAAAATGGTACAAACCAAATGTCCAAATAAGAGTCTAAAACGTGGGCAGTAGTAGCCAAAAAGTTTCAGACTGTTTTCTTCTATTTAGATTCCTTATACCCACGGCATCTCTCTCCTTTTAAAAAAAAAAATTTACTTATCATTCCGCATTCGTATTAAAATTTAATTAATTTTAAAAAATTAAAAAAGGAAATAATGATGTGATTATTTAAAAGTTGAAATTTTTTATTTTAAAAAATTTAAAACTCAAAATTTCTAATTAAAGTTAATAAAAATTTCGCTAATAATCCCATCGCAATCTACGATCGGTTTTAAGTCAACTCTTTTAAGTCGTCGGGGGCTACAGCTAATAATTTCACGCCACATTTTATTTTAAAAATAAGAAATAATACCATATTTCATTTTCCAATCAAATCAATCAATCTTAAATTAATTACAATCAGTTAAAAGTGAATTCCATGAATCTATCCTGTTAATGTTATATTCAGATAAATTTTCTTTTAAGTACAAAATAATTGTTTTTCTCAGATTTCAACTCTTAATAAACACTGAATATAGTACATTAATAGTACAAAATAATATTTCATCATAACTTATCTAAAATTAACTGTGTTCGGTTAGAAGAAGAAATATTTTTTAGAAAAATAAGCTATGAGCTTTTTTATTTTTTATTTTTTACGCTCGATAAAAATGAAAAATATTATCTTAAAATTATTTGTATAAAATTAAATAAATACTACGATAGCACTAGGCTGAAAGGAGGCTGGAAGGGGATGGAAGCTACTGGGGTTTTAGAATGAAGACATTATAATGAGTGCAAGTGAGCACAATCAACGCAATGTCATTTCGTTAACTTGTTTTCCCCACTTTTATTAAGCAAATATTTTCCTCATTTCAAGCAAATATTTTTCTCTCCGTATTGAACACATCTTATATGTTATCATTTATTACAAATGAGAATTATCAAGATTCAAAATTTAAATTTTTATATGACGCTTTCGAAACCTATTTTGATCGATTGATTTACTAAGTTCGAAATTTAATATTTATTAAAAAAAAAGAAAATAGTAAAAAAAATCAACTTCCGAAATTAAAAATTAATTTAAAAAATTAAAAATATTAATTTTAATAAATTTTAATTTTGAATTTGAATTGAATTGAAATTGAATTGATAATTGAGGTTTTTTTATTTATTTTAGTTTTATATTTTTAAAATAAATGATGTTTCATATTATTAAGACATTAACGACAAGCTTTTTTTTAATTTTATTCTTATTTAAATAAAGAGACATTTATAAACTATTAAAGAATCCATATTTTTTTTCAAGTATTTATTAAGAAATAGCGTATTTAAAATATATTTTACTTTCTAAAACAAATAATTTTTTTAAAAATATGCTCAAATTAAAAACATCACTTATTTTAAAATAAAAATAAATATATTGCCTCATTTAAATAAATAAAAAAGAGAGAGAGAAAAGGGAAAAATGAACAAAACTGCAAAGCCTCCATTTTCGTATCTGCAAGCGTGGACTTTCTAGTTTCTACTGAAAGTTTGTTCAGATCCTATACATATAGCTTTCTTTTTAATTTCTTCTTTCCAAATTACACAGTAAACTTTCATCACCACCAACACACAAAAAAAAAGGAGAAGATTTTTGATGGTTTACAGAGGAAAAACAAGCAAGAAATGGTAAATTAATATTCTATCTATTTGTGCGGAAGAAGAAGAAAAAAGAAACCCAGAAATTAAACGGTTGTTTGGTAGTGAAGGAAAAAAAAAATTGATAAAAAATAATGGCCGAAAATGAAGGATCATCGTCTTCTTCAACATCGAGGGGTTCATTACTGCGTCCAACTATTACTCTGCCACCAAGAAATTCTATGGAGAGTCTATTTTCAGGCGGTCAAGTGGTATTAGCCCGGGTCCGATGACCTTGTATCCAGTTTCTTTTCCGATAATTCCATCCGGATTCTGAGTGTCGTTCTTTTTCCCAGCTTCTCGCCGGTGCAATGACGTCTCCGGCGGGTTTTCCGGGTGTTAGACCGGGTTTCCTGCCACTTCCACCACCATCGGCGATAACTCAGTCGCTGACGTTTGCTTACCGCCTGGATTGAGCCCAACTAGTTTGTTTGATGGGTTCTTCTCACCTGGCCAGGTACTTGATTAAAGTTCATAACTTTATTTATTTTCCTCTTTTCTGATTTCTCTTGTTAAAAAGATTCAACCTTTTAGGTTTTTTAGCAGGAACCCAAATACAATTCTCTAAAATTATGGATTTATATTTTCAAAATTTTAATGTATTATCACAATATGTCAATCTCTGATGCTCATTGAAAGATATATATGAGGTGCGCACGAGTTGGACCGAACACTAATATCACTATAGAAATGATTTGTGGGTCTGCAAGTCTTGAAAGGTTAGATTGGTTTTGAGGTATTCAGTTGCTAAGATGGAATAGAATTCAATAACTTTTATCATAATTAGTAACTAGTTTTTGGCTTTAATTGCTGAATCTTTATGTATATAATTACGTTGTTTTAGCATTAATGGTTGATTTTAATAGTCTGTTAGCATAGCAATAAGATTGGTGTTTGCCTTGTTTTCGTGGAAGAATCTACTGTAAGTGGCAATGATTTTTAAGGCACTGTAGTGGCATATGCTGGATCTGGAAAAAGGAATTATTTCCTAAAAGCTTTGAACTTTACTGCAAAAAGTGCATTTCCTTTATATCTGCAGTGTGCCATTTGTTGTTCCTTGACTCACATGAGAGACGTTATACTAACAGTAATGGACTTCTTATCGGTTCATCTAACCGAAGCATACATTTGTCCGACTTTTTTTATCTTTAGTTTACCACGCATTAATCCTCTGAGTTACATGCTCATCCCACCTCTGCTGATCTATTTCGAGGTCCCAAAATGAAAGAACCTTTCCTCTCTCCAGCCATTTCGGTGTAAGAAAGAAGTGGAACCACAACAAATTTTATACACCTACATCTAATCTCATCAATCATCATTGTAGAACGAATTTATTGAGATTAATCTAATATTATTCAACCTTAGAAAAGCAGTGTCGCTCTCAGCTATAGACCCAAAGTAGGAAATAAAAATGAACTCTTCTCTTTGTGATCGAATCAGGACACTTTATGTTCTAAAGATGGGGACTGGACCATGCATGGTGGTTTAAAGCTGACAACGATACTTCTACCAGTGTTGTCAAAGGAGCACTTAAAGAGCTCTTAAGCCCTGAAGCGAGGCTCAAAACGTGTTGGATGCTTCGCCCTCTAATTTGCACTTGTCGTCATCAAGGTCCTAAAGCATACTTTTCCTAAAGAGGCCACTAAACAATCGATATTTCTACTTATCGTAATTATTTTCAATTTTCTTGTTCAACTATTTTGTAATTCATTGTTGCTTATAATTATAAGTCTCCGACTAAACATATATATTCATTGTTTTTCCCTTTTGTGCCTTTTTCATTAAAGCCAATGTTTTATTTGTGGCTTTCACTTTAAAAAGTTCCAAGTCTCACTTGGCTATATTTGTCTACCAGGAACAAGTTGAAGTTCCTATATTGCCAGATCCTTCCTGAGCTCCTCTAAGGACTGATTATCAGTCAGAAAATGTTATCTGAGTGCCATAGTTGAAATTATGGTATCTCTGATGAAGCAAAAATAATAAAAGCTTCCATGGACACTGTACTAACTTCTTATGATTCATTGTTGTTACTTGGATACTCATGAAGATGGCTGGAGATATGTACGTAGAGAGATAGATATATTTTAAAAGTAGACCAGATTCATCCCATCTTCCTCCTTTTCAACCAACTGACCCACAAGAAATTCACATTAAAGATGGCCATAGAGATAGATATATGAAAGCAGACCAGATCCATCCTAAGCTTTCCTCTCAACTAATTGACCCACAAGAATTCACTGGAAACCATTTGGTCCCATCTAGTGCCAGTCATAGCTTACATCAGGAGATTAGCTTTGGAACAAAAAGGAATCTGTTGGCCGCACATGAACTGATACAGAGAAAGACTACAGAAACTTCTTAACATAATGTCTTGCAGACATGTTAACTTTTTAGTTTATGTTTGGTTGTTAGGGAAAATGCAGGCATTTGATTTTAAATGCAAATGAATGAATAAGGTGGACCTTTCTGTGGGTCCTCCACCATCTGAATCAATTCTGAACGAACGACATATTCCCTCATTCATGCGTTTTTTGTTATTATTACATTGTTAAAGGAACCTCTAGTGGCAGTAGAGATATGGAGAGAGGGAAAATCTTTATTGTGACCTTAGATATACACGGACCTTCTATTGTCCTTTCTTTTCTTTTTTAAAAAAATAATCTCAACGCTTGTATTCAGTTTGAAGAAAGCCTCGGTCATGAAATAAAAAGACAGGCTGGTAGAGACAGCAAGATTTTGATTCCTTAACAAGCAGGTCTTGTTTGTAGTAACATTACCCGAGCTTCAGTAATTCACACTACTTTGCACTAGAGACTTTTATGGATCGTAAATGTTCTATATTTGTCATTCTGCTGTTAATTTTGATGGAAGAAAGTTACCGTGAAGAAAATTTCTTTATTTTTAATAGTTAAGAAGAAAGGAGAGGTAGATTTTAACATTCAAGAAAGCATTCTTGTTGTAGCAAATTTGAAAGTTTATGACTATGTGTTAAAGACAATGTCGGTGCTACAGCATTCTATTCTCCATTTTTTCATTACTTAAGCCGGATAGCTAGAATGGATAAATAATACCATCAAACAGACATAAATTAAGATATCCTGCAGTTATCCCTTCCCTGATATTTGTTTTTAATCAACTCCCTCTCTGGAAGAATTTTTGAATCCATCTTCATCAGGATTGAAAGTTGTCAAGAGCTGTTCTGATGTCTGTGTCATGTTTGTTGTATGAACGTAGGACTCCCTCTTGTAATCTACTAGTGAGAATTGTCTTTCAAAGGAGAACTTTATCATGCTAATGAACAATACTGAAGCTTCTCATGCCATTTTTCTTCTTCCTGAGTAATAGCAGCATATTGATTGAAGTATATGTTTGATACCTTATGAAACAGCCTTTGGAGGTTTGAGGTAACATATGATATTGTGATTCTGAATCTTCCAAGGATTCATTGAGACGTGATTACTTGACTAATTGGGAAGAAGACGTTTCTCCAGATAGATTAACATGTACAGTAGTTGTTTTCCTCTCTGCTATTCTTGACATTGCACCTCCTTCTTCTTCTTGACTAGTACTAAACTATGAGCAGAATGCTATGTTAATTTGTTTATGCTACATGTAAAATGACATTGTTAGTAGTTTAATTTGAATTTTCTGTTTCAAAGTTAGTTATGTATCTTCATTTGACAGGGCCCTTTTGGAATGTCACATCAGCAAGTGCTTGCTCAACTTACAGCTCAGGCTTCGCAGGCTCAGTCTCAAATGCACATCCAGCCTGACTATCCATCTTCTTCAAGGGCAGCTGCACCATCAATGTCACAGTTCCAGTCCCACACACATCAAATGTGCAGCAAACCAACAGATACCTCCTGCATTGGATCATAACATCGTGAAAGAGTCTTCAGATGTTTCCCTATCTGATCAGAGGTCAGAACCTGCTTCCTTTGCTGTTGACAAACCTGCTGATGATGGCTACAATTGCGGAAGTATGGCAGAAGAGGTCAAGGAAGGAATATCCTAGCTACAAGTGTACATCCAAATTGTCCGGGTCAAGAAGAGGTCGAGCGCCTAGATGGCCAGGTGACTGAGATTATATATAAGGGCCAACACAACCATCAGCCACCTCAAGCTAGTAAGCGATCAAAAGAAAGTGGAAATCCAAATGGAAATTATAATCTTCAGGGGCCCTATGAGCTCAGCTCAGAGGGTCTGACAGAAATCTTAACAAACCCAAAGAGGGGGAACTTTCCTATTCATTAAGAATGAAGGATCAAGAATCTAGCCAAGCAATGACCAGACCTCCGGCTCAAGTGACAGTGGGAGGGAAGTGGGTAATGCAGAGACTAGAGTGGACGCGAGGGATACTGACGAACTAACAAAAAGCGGAGGTACTTTCCTTCACCCCTAGCACTATTTCATAGTAATTGCTTTTGCTTCCGTGTCTATTCTTACAGTAATTCTTCTCTAACATATCTGTACTTTGCAGGGCTGTTGAAGTACAAACTTCAGAGGCAGCTTGTTCTCACCGGACTGTTGCAGAACCTAGGATCATTGTTCAAACAACCAGTGAAGTTGATCTATTGGATGATGGTTATAGGTGGCGAAAGTATGGCCAGAAGGTTGTTAAAGGAAACCTATCCAAGGTAAAATGTCTGGCTTATTTCCATTTCCTTACTGTCAATGAACAACTCTGTGATATGGAATCACCTACCCGCTTTGGTGTTCAGCTTGTTTTAGCAATGGAGTTTGATGAATTCCACGATAACAAGATGTCTTCTCGATCTCCCTCTTAATTCCCAATGAACAACATGAACCTGACCTATCATTTGTTCAATTTGGTCGATTTGATACTCAGTTTATTCTTTCATCTTTATGTTTCCACTGACACCTAATCGATAACGAACCTGGCACGGCTTTCTTAGGTCCACCCATCAACTTTGTTGATAAAGTGAACTTTAAATATAAATTTCACTTGTAGAGCTTTCGTGTTTACATTCACCTTCCTATTTATGTTACCATATTTTTACAATAACCTTGCCAACTTTGACTTCCAGTATTGCATTTAACTACCCGTGTCAGGATATCTTGGTTGTTGCGACTTTCTTTTGCAGCATTTTTATTTAGAACTCTATATTTCAAATGAAGTGCTGCAGTATCACTTTGCCTTTGTATGCAAGTATCGAATAAGCTAATCAATGTCTAAACAACTCAATAAGTGCATAGCCAGCTGCCTTGTTATTTTGCTTGCCATGATTTTTACATGCCTTGTTATCTTCTGCAGAAGCTATTATAAATGTACCAGCCAGGGATGCAACGTAAGGAAGCATGTCGAAAGGGCTGCAAGCGACCCCAAAGCAGTCATAACAACATATGAAGGTAAACATAATCATGATGTGCCTGCAGCCAGGAATAGTAGCCACAACACCGCCAACAATTCTATGTCACAATTGAGGCCACACAACCCTGTAGTCAATAAACCAGCTGCAATGCAAAGAACAGACTTCCCAAGCAATGAACAACAACCTATAGCGCTTCTACGTTTCAAAGAAGAACAAATTACATGGACACAAAGCTTCATTCCAGCATGGCACCGACAGGGCAGCCAGTGAGAGGGCTGTAACTTATTACTGAATGGTTCTAGTTCTCGCTTAAATGTTGATGATGGTCTCTCCCAACAATCATGAAACAGAAATGGTACAGAAATCGCATTGACACGAAATAATAGGCCAGGAAGGAGTGGAGTGGTTTGGACATAAAATTGTTTGCAGCATGTTCTCAAAAGGGCATAGAGCTGTTAGCTATGGTATTTCTATATGCATTCTCTCTGTAAATGCTTCTATGTTCCAACATGTTTTGGCTTTTTATTTTGTAATAGTTTCATAGTTAGGCCTTCATCTGAATCTGAATGATGGTACATTGCTTTTGGACAATCTTTCTTTCTGTTATGAATTTATGATTCTAGAAGGGATTGGTAAAAATATGATGTGTTTTTAGTATTCTTTAACTAATCCTTTTCATCTACATTTTTTTTTTACTAGCTGTCTCTATGGTTTAGTTTGGTTAGAAACTTTTATGTTAGTGTAAGAAACAAGTATGAGTGAGCTTCTAATTTATCTTTTAACAACTTATTTGGATGGTTGTTACCTATTGTATTGTGTTGGCGGTTTGAATACAATGTTTATTTTGATTCTTATTTAGATTTTATTGTATTCTTACCTATGACAAAAGTTTCATTTTATGTAATGACTGCATTTATGTAATGACCTTTTGGTGTAATCATTGTTATTTTATTTTTTACTTCTCATTTTATCTGTATTTATTATTTAATAATTTTATTTTATTCTTTTATCCTATTCTTTTATAGCAGTTTTTATTCTCAGACTCTATGTTTATTGTAGGTTTATCCTTTAAATCGGCTGCATATAAAGGACATTACGTAATCTAGCAACGACAAAAACGATATAAGCCTATCCAAACATCAGAGTTTATTAAAATAATACAATATGATATAATATAATACGATATATTATAAACAATACGCAACTATGATCCAAACACAAAGGTAAAGGACTTCCCTGCAGCGTAAATATAAATTGATTCAAACACTTGTCGAAAAGAAAATAGGAAAATTACATAATTAAGCAACCTTACTACCTATTTACAATATATAACAACACTTTTAAAAAATTACAAAAATTAATAAAATAATTACAAAAATAGCAAGTTACCATATGTATCAATTTTTCTACCTTCTCTTCAATCAACTCAAAATTTCTCTCTAATTCAATGTCTGCTTCTCCTCTTCCAAAATTTCCAATATCTCTGCCAATTCTCTCTCGCTCACTCTTTCTCTCAACCATGGCGATTTGGATGCAGTAGAATTGCATATCTCTCGGGAGAAAGCAAAGTGGATTCAAACTTTTCGCGAAGAAGAAAATTAAAATCAATTATTGTCCTTCTTATTTCCGCGTACTCGCTTGTTTTTTATTCCTTTGGCCCGATCTTAATCAAGCCGTGATAATTGTGTGCTTCAATATATTTCGATGCATCTTTGTTAAGACACTAATCTAACGACCATCACTCTTGAGATCGAGAGCTCAAACACTATTAACAATGTCAAAGTTAAGATTCAAGGGAACTCGGGCTAAGATTTTATTAATAATAATATTGCCGATTTCTGTTTTGTCTGCTTTCAACGACAAAATCGATAATCGCACTCTTTTTTCAAGCTTTTTTTGTCTTTGTGTTCAACGATGAAATTGATACATGTATAGTATCAAATTTTTGATATATATAACTCCAACATTGTTATGTACCAATGTATTACTTTGTGTGTATCAATACATTGTACCAATTTATATTAGCGTGTCAATATTTTCAAAGGATACATTTAATGTAAAATACTCATGTTGCTTTGTGTATCAATTTAGAAAATGTTTGTCAATTTTTTACTTTGTTGCCCATGTATCAATATTATCTTGAATAAATTACAAAATTAAAAATTACCCATGCATATTCATTAATGTATGACAACCGCATCATTTTTATAAAACATTTAATGTTAGAGAATTTGCGGATTATAGATCTTTAATTGTGTATCCGTTTTTTAAAAAAACTTTACTATTATAACTTATGATACTACGTTTATGTATTATTTATATACATATCAAATTTTTTATGCTTATTAATATGTATCAATTTTTCTAGTGAAACACATAACTTTCATTTAGATAGATGAGTTTTTGATATATGTATCATCATAAATTTGAAAAAATTTAAAAAAACAAAAAAAACATTTGAGATAGTCAGTTATATGAAATTGGAAATTAAATTATGATTGAAATAAAAAGTGATAGAAAAAATATTTTTAAAATTTTAAATAAGGAAAAAATTCCAAGATTATAAAAAAGAGTGATTTACTCCATTAAATACGGAACTTCCCTTTTAAAAACATAAACAACACCAAAACAACAACAAACAAACAAATAACCAACAAATCATAAATATTCAGAATTTTTTTATTTTAAAACATTAAAAAAATAAAAATATTTTTAATTTTTTTAATTTTTTGTTTTTGATTATGTTTATGTTTTGGCTCAAGTTATCATTTATGAAAAAATTTCAAAATTCAAAACTTCAAAAATTATCATATAAGTATTCTATATATTTATAACTCTACATACCTGAAAAAATTATTTGTTAATAGAAATTAATTTTTAAATTAAAATTAAAAATAAATTAAAATAATAATCTCAATATTTTAAATAAGTTACACTTACTTTGAAATGATTTTGTAGATTTGGCTGCAGTCTAAAATTCAGGTCAAAATAACTAAACTTTAAGTCATATGTGCATGAACTTCACGTAACCGAATTCAATACTATATGTGACTAAATTCTTGGAACAAAAATGGCGGAACTTTAACCTTATGTGCTTTAAGTTGAGGCAAAAATGATTGAGTCATATGTGTGTGAAATTTTAGATACCGCATGTTTAAATTTAGAAGGAAGGTGAAAAACACACCTATAAAAGATTGCCACCCCTTGAATTTCATATCCGAACTATCGTGTGTATGTTTTCTATCCGAACTATCAAGTGTTTATCGAAACACACCTAACCATCGATTGCCTCTTCTCACTGCAACGACGATATTTCACCATTTGAGGGTAGCCATGAAGCTCTTTCCTTGTTTAAAGTTGATGTGGCCTATTATACTTTGAAGAAAATTCAAGCTTCACTTTTTTGTCATTATAATTTCATTGGAAAATTTTACTTTTTGTTACAAATAAAAATTGATGTAATTGTTACATTTCAGAATTGAAAAGTCTCATTTCTTGTTTGCAAAAATATTTACAACTATATTGGCCTAGCTCTCAAATCATTTGATTTATTATAAGTTGAGGTATCTGCCCACAATTTACAAAATCAATTTTGTTCAATTGAATACAGCATAAAACTCTTTCTGGCAGCTCCTCTTGCTTCTGTGCCTACATTTATAATCCAAATATATCTCAAATCAATTATTTAACAAACAGAGTGCAAACAACTACACTTACAAGAACAATATCAAGCTAAAAATATGTGCTCTTTTGTATTTTTATTTTTGATGAATCACAAAAACACGTCTGAACTATCACTTTTTCATGAGCTTTTCACACTCCACCTATCAATTTTTCCTACTCGAACTATAACCATCTACTCCCTCCGTCCTAATTTATGTGGTGTATTGTGATTGGACACGGATTTTAAGAAATATGGAAATACATTTGAAACTTCAAGTGCAGAAATAAGTCATGATATTCGTATTTTTAATATACATCATCTCATTTAGGTGAAATGAGGTATTTGAAGTTGCACCGTTACTAAATATAGAAATTTGTCATCTTTTCGTGACTCCATCAAAAAAAAAGTTACACAACAGATGAAAAAAGTGAGTATGTATTAAAATACACCTCAAGTTGAGTAGATGTTGATAGCTAAGATAGAGGACAAACGAGAAGTTGGCCTAATCCGCTGGCACTGCTTTCAACATAGTGATAGCTCAAGTAGAAAAGGAACAACTGGAGGTCAGCTAATCAGCTTCAAGTTGTGCTTCAACACATAGACGGTGATAGTTCAAAGCGAAAAATGTGAACAACTTGATACGCTGAAACTCATAAAAAAAGTGATAGTTATTGCGCGCTGCTTTTGACCATTTTAATCTTTTGGCAGGGGAAGGATGACATACAGTGAAGTTTTCAAACAAGTTGAGAATTCAGTGCCTTCCTTCTTCCTCCCGTATACGGGAGGTAATGTACCAATAAAAGTTATGAAAAAATTTGCAATGCGGAGAATGAAACTTATGATAACTATACCTGAATCGTTAATCCAAGATCGAGAATTCCATGTTTCAGCCGTTCTCTGAATGCATCAAATCCTTTCCTGGAAATGTAGCTGAAACGATGAACATCCAAGTCTATTTCGAAGTAGTTGCCTCCTGCACAAAAATCATCCATAAGATTCGAAAAATGTTTCAAATATTTCACCTAATTATTAGTATGACGAAATTTTATCTATAGTATAATAAAGATCCAATGTGTACTATATGCACACATATTTGTACATCTATGTTGTTCGGATTCTTCAAAATGTAGCATGGGGGTACTGTTTGATCCTCCAAAAGTATAGCATCTTTTTGGGTTGATGCGGGTGCAACAACATTTTGAAGAGTCCGAGCAACATGGATGTACCTGCCGCTTTTTTGAAAACTAAGATGAAAATCGAGGATCATTACAAACTCAACGAGAATATACACCTTGACAATGAGATTATAAGCACTATTCAAGAAATGATTTAACGGAGGTATATGAGATATCAAAGAAGAAAGGATTTCAGAATTAAAAATGCATTACCTCGTAGAAAGCATGTTGAGGGCGCGAAAGCACTTGGTTTTTCATTATACGCGTGTAAAAGCTTCTTTTCTCCGGATTTAAATGAAGGTCTTCAGGATTGGCTAAACCAACCATAATTTTGAGTCTTTCTCTGAAAGGAACGGTTGATTCCTTTGCAAAACCTCTTTCACGGTTTCCATTTCGTCCGTTACAAATCTCTGTGAGATGACCGAGTAGAAACGGGTCAATTCATGTAATCCAGATGACAGAAAGTAGTATTCAAGAAAGGAACATAGAAAGAACAGGTTAATACCTTTATACTGTCTTGAAATTGTGGAGAAACCTCTTTTTCAAAATTCCTCCGATACTTTGAAATATAGTACAAGGCTCATTCCTCCCCGCTGTTGTCCCCAAGGAACATCAAGAGGGCACAAGGCAGCTGCAACACAAATACCAACAAGCATAAGTCATTTTCCCAAAAATAAACAAAACTAACAACTACCCTGAGTCCTAGGCAAGTTGGGTCAAGCTATATGAATCCTCACTATCTATGTCGCACAATTTAAGCATATCTCGTCTAATAACAATAATAACAACAAACCATTTTCCCCAAAATTCTCACAAAATCAACAATGGAGCCTTAGTTCACACTTAATCCCAACTAACAGAATAAATGTTTCATGCTGTTCCAGAAATCTCAAAAATGCTAAGTCTTATTTATACAGACCTGTATATTGACGACGAGCAGTGATGGAACTTTTTCATGTGGCTCTACAAAGGGAAGCTCAAGATGCCGCGCAATGTGAGATATCTTCCCGGACAAACAAATAGATCAACACCAATAGGTACATAAGGACAATAATTAGTGGCAGGAAATTTCCTTTTATTGTCCTTGCATTTGAGAAATATAGAAAGTCTTATAAGCTTGAACGCAGAGCAAAACAAGAAACACTTGCAAATTTCAGTGTAGGCAATACAAAATGAGCCGAACAAATGACTGTAATAACATGCCTGGAAATAATTCACGCCACGAAGCTTAAGACGTGAAGGTGAAACCGACTCCAAACATCCTTGAGTCGGTTTCACATCACTGGAATGTGGAATAAGAAATCCTGCTCTTGGACGATACAATAATCTTCTCGAAGGACCTGGATTTTTATAAAGTCCTTTAGATTTTGACAGTATACTAGTTATATATCTACATGAACATTTCATTCTCAGTAACATTAGCATTTCGAAAGAATCATGCATACTATGGCTTTAGTATTTGCAGTGACACTTACAAAACTCAGTCGTTGTGTCTCCATCATGCAGTATCTTACTAACAGCAAGTGTTACAACTGATAACTTTTCTTTTGAGATGCCAAACTGGATCCTCAACAACGTTGCTTCGCTTTAGTAAAATTTCCGTCTACCTGAATTAAGCATCAGAGAATCAACGAATCATTGATTCGAAAACTTTACTAAAGAGACATGAAGCAAAACTTTTCATTTTGACCCTTCTCGCTAATGCTAGCTAGTGTCACTTACACATGATATATCAATGTTGTTGAGGGTATCATCAAAGCGTGGAGTGCTTTCAGTTTGACTTTATGATCTAATGCGCTCCCAGCAGCAACGACATAGCGGCAAATTTCTCAAAGTAAAATTACAAAGGAGAAACTCTAGGAATAGCTTTTGGTTTAATTACTGCTGGAATTTGATTAGGATTTGTTTGATTACCTCCAAGAACACTATTAGTGAAGTCTTCATCTGAATCGAGTCGAGGACGCCTTGCAAGAATCAAACCATGCTTCCTCTTGGCTTAATCCTGAAAATTAAAGAATTCCTTGATCAAAGTAAAACAATGTTTGCTGAGCTAGACTTAACTGTTTCAACAAAGCTGAGGCTTATTTAGAAGCATTCATACCAGCTGCATCAACCTGATGATAGTTTTGGTAGTGATGAATTGCTGGACTCACAACGCTGCTCTCAACAGTCTACTGTGACAAACTCACAAACATCAACTCTGTTGCATACTCTCCTGCACCAGTAAGTCGCTCTATCGGTGCAATAGAAATGAAGATGGCACCTTCCTTCAAACTCACGAGTCCTGGGAATGTACTTTGTTTTTAACTTAATCTTTTTAGACGGGATTCGACACACATCCACCCATATCTCAAGACTAATTAAGTTCCAAAACTCCAAGAGAACACCCGCCCCTCCTCTTGCATATATCAACCAAAACTGCAAAGCTTACAGCATCCAAAAACAACCAATAAAGACACTTTAGATATGACCAAAACAAACATGATTCTCTTGAATTCCAAAAAGGTGCAAAGTACCAATCATTTCATTACCTCACATGCCAAAAAAAGATGGTAAAATCAACTTCTCACAGCATTTGAAAGAAACAAAGGCTTAAATGAACGGTATTTGGAGGAGGAGTGACCTTCAGAGGCAAACTAACATTTGGTGAATCCTGAAAATGGTAACACATATAAGACAACTAGTTAGATGTTGATTAATTAAGTGAACCTATCTGAAAACTGACCCTTGTGAAAGCAAAAGGATACTTTTTTTATTGCAATCAAATATTGGTGTCTAATTTGCCATGATCTATAGAGGATTTCAAGTAGGACTTTCATCATACATATAACCTTCATTTTCCAACAGAAGACTGAAAAATATAGGAGCTTTTGATAGCCCGGGCGACAGCCCGACATACCAATCTTTCCGCGATGCGCAGGCCCCGTGGAAACACCCATCAAGGCGGCCTATCAGGACCTAACCTTATCCCAGAGCTTGCAAAGGTCAAGCTCATTTTCAAACCTCGTGACCTCATGGTCACGTAACAACAACTTTACCGGTTATGTCAAACTCCCTTCAGTTTTTAACAGGCCCCAAATCAAGAAAATGAGGAAATAAATATCTCAAGATTGAAACAGTAAAACAAGACAGTCAGCAAAAATCCTCTATAAATTAGTCAAAATCCCTTAAAACCACAGAGAAATTTTTTAAGTAAACATTAATAATTAGTTTGCTGTAATGGGCTGAGCCTATCGCTAACGACATTGACACCAGAATGATAGTATAAAATAACAACAATGGACAAAAGAGATTACCTAAAGCATTTTAAGAGATTAACACAATCCAATTTGTAAATTCATGGACAAATAAAAATGATTATCTTTAAATTCAGAGAAAGAGATCAGATTTAGTAGTAAATTATATGAGAATAGAACTTTTTGAAGAGTCATAGTTTGGAAATAAAGCAATCATTTTTTTTGGCATGCAGTGAAGAAAATCTGCTATTAGGTCAACTAGAATTTATTTTTTTTTAAAAAAGAAGTTGTCTTCATATAAGAACAAAGTATAAGAAGAAATAAACAAGCTGGAAACTTGCATAATCATAAAAACCAATCAATATCAAAAAGCAAATGAAAAGATAAATAAACTTTACCCCATTTTTTCTTTTCCTGGGAAAGCCAAACGACTGTTGACAGATCACCTGGCTCATAAAAAAGATAATCAAATCACTGTCAAAAAATAAAAGGGAAAAAGATAAACAACAACAAAAATAAACCAAACATAAAAGTTTTGATATTTTTGCATTGATATCATGAACTTAGAGTATGGATTTTTTTCATCTTTTTTCCTGTTAGTATTCATATGGGATTCTAATCGATCTGGAATTCGGACGTTACATTAGATTTTAAAGAAAGCGTTTCTAATATGATTTTTTTTCTATTCTTAACTCAAATTCAAAACCTCTGATTAAGGACGAAGATATCATATCAATCCCAGCAAAAAAGCAAAATGTAAAATCAGAGGGATTAAAGAGAACTAACTAAAAGAGTCTAAGAAGAAACTCAAAGAGAGAAATGAAGGGACTTACACTTCCAATGTTCACTTGCTAATTCCAAATTAAAGTTTCATTTATTTCTACTATTTGTACTATATATAGTTAGCTACTACCCCCCTTCCCACCCACCCAACCTCACCTCACCCCCACCCCCAAAAGAAGGTGTGTCCTACATATTATTAATAGAAAAATGGATTACAACTGTTGAAAGTCTAATTATTTTATTGTGTTGCCTCCATTAAAAAGGAAATTGATTTTTTTTGTTTATGTTTTGGTCTACTTTTGCAATAGTATCTAATTTCACAATATGAATTCTAACTCATGATTATCTGTACATTTGGCTTGTCAAAGTTATAACAACATCATCATTATAATTTTATAAATTAAATACAATAATTTAAAATAAAACAGATTTTTTATCTATAAAAATACATCTAAAATATCTAGATTTTTTTTTGGCTTCTTCAGAATTTTGCAATTTGAATTAAAAGTTAAAAATATAAAATTAAATAAAAATATTTTTAATTTTTTAATTAAACTTAAAAAATCACAATCAAGAACAGGTAACCCTTACCCAGGATCAATTATTTGTTTGACCATGAAATTTAATGGAATTTTGAAAATTTAATTCTCAAATATATTTCTACTCACAAAACTTCAAATTTCAAGAAGCATAACTTCAAAATTTTAAATTTTAAAAATATTAAAGATTATATATATGGTGGGCAAAAATTAAAGATCCTATTTTTATTCTGTGTTAATTAAGTATTCAAAATTGTACAATTTCTCCTCTTTCCTTTCATTTTGCACATCTTCTTCAACATTTTTTCACACTTCTATAAGAATAATAAACTATGAATTTAATTGAATTCATTACTTTAAATGAAAAACTTAAATATATATGTAAAATATTTATAAGTTTCAATGAATATTACATTTTTGAAGTGACCATACTTAAAATTAAGGCTGTCTAGTGATCAATATGGGTTATAGCTAGTTTGATGACGTGACCCTTATTCTTAATCGTATCTCTACGTTCGAGCTTATGTGAGCATTCTCACCATAATAATAGGACTTTATTAACCGGTAAAAAAAAAAAAAGAAATCGCCTAATGGGATGGGTCTAGGTTCGCCCCCTCTATCCCGCCCTCCTAAGTGTCCCATCCCGTCCCGTCCCGTCCCATCCCACTTAAATTTAAAAGTCATGTTTGTGTGGTTTTGAATTTGTAATGTTATTAATTTGAGTTTGAATTTTTTTTTAAATTTGTGTTCATTCACTAAATTTATGTGGTCTTATATTACACTATCATTTTTGTTAAACAAGTCTTAACTAAAACGTAATAAATATAATAATAAAAACGAATTCATCAAATTAAATTCTAAATTATTCGAGAAAATAAAAGTCATGGGTTGAGAGTTTGACTAGCCCTAAATATTTGGTTTCATTGGATGATTGTGACTTTGATTAGTGTAAACAAACACACATATCCTATGAAAATTAAGCCTTTGTTCTTTTAATAAGTTGTCAAAATATTCAACCAACTCTTTTGGAAAAATAATAATAATAATAATAATAATAATAATAATAATAATAATAATAATAATAATAATAATAATAATAATAATAATAAAATAATCTCTAAATTTTCAAGAATCCATTTCAAATCCATTTGAACTAACAATTCACAGGCCAAGATTATAAGGTAGTAAAAAAATAACACATAACACAAACTTTTTTCAAAGAAAATTGATCAAAAGTCAACTAATAACTGACTGTCTAAGTTTATATTCCGAATGAAACGAGATCTCTTTCTTTTTTATAATTTGAATAAAAGAAAATAATCTTTTAAATTTTTATGTAAAAATAAAATCTCTAAGTATAAAAATGAGAATCTCTAGCAAAAAAATTATAATTTTTTAAAAAAAAATAATTGTAAAGAACTACAAAATTATTTCTCCTCTTTGTTTTTTTATCACAAATTAAATTTGAGTCATTTTGTTAATCATTTTTTAGTAATGATACATTCAAGATCTATTTCATGTTTTTTTATTATAGAAAGAATTTTTTTTTGCTCTCTTGCGAAATGAACAAAGAAATTCACATCTCTTATGTGTAAAAAAATAAAATTCTCTTATAAAAAGATCATAAAATTAAAAATATATATATTATAATTATCTATCGTAATTTTTAAAATAGTTATACAAGTTATTAGTGATTTCAAGTTCAAAATAAAAATAAATTATTATTTTTCATTTTACTCCCTCCATTTAAAATAAGCCCATATTTTTATCTTCTTTTCGTTTGCTTCAAAAATAAGCTGGATGCTTTACCTAATCAAAATCTACCAAGAAGCTATATCTTTTCCAAAATACTTCTATATTAAGAATAAGTTAATATAAATTACTATCTTATTTTAAAATTAAAGGAGTATTATTCTTCAAAAATCTCACAAAGTTGTTGCAAATATTGCACTAAATAACTTTATATATATATCTTATCTATTCTTGTGTGTCACATAATGAGGCACGACATGCATGGTGCAAACCCCACAAACCAATAAAATGATTGCTTTATTTGGTAAAGATACCATTGAAATATTTTTAAAAAAGAATTGCAAGAATTTGGAATTGCTTCTAACTTTTGGTGATTAAAATGCAATTAACATTCTTCACAGGTGGGATTTAGGCAAAAGTATCAACTTTTTTGAAACTAATGATTAGGAGGAACTAGCTAATATCTTTTATGATTTTAGTGGTAGAGCCCTGTCTGATGCTGCTATGTGACAAAAGGGTCCCAACTTTAGTCAAATTGTTTGTTTTTTTTTATCAGTCCAAACCTAACCAAATTAGGAAGAAAATTAATTGGTTTTATTTCAAGAAATTGTCTCCCACCTTCTTGAGTATTTTGAAGAATTAGGTGAAGGAAATTCAAACAAGTCATAACAACAACATGAAATAATATTGGTTCTAAATAGCAATCATATGTAAGCAAATAATATTTTAATTTCATAATATGGTTTAAGGTATGAGGCTACAAATGCTACGGTTGAAATCTCTCTCGTGACAAATAAAAAATCGCTCGTATTGATATTGAATACGCATTCCGGGTAAGATTTTTCTACTTCTTAAGTAAAAGTTTAGATTTTTTGCCTTAATGGCTGGGCCGACGTATTCACTGAATTTGAAGTGGAACTTTTACAAGAAAATTTATAGGTTTGATAAAATCAAATTCCAGGCACGAAAGTTCAATTATTTTTGCCTTGACTTTAGCCATCCTTTATTTGAAGTTCATGCACATACCACTGAAGTTCAAGCAAAACTAGCTAAAATGAGGCAAAGAATGACTAAAGTTTAGCCATATATATATGCCTAAAGTTTAAACAAAAATGCATAAAGGCTTTAGGCACGATTAATGACTCGACCCGCCTATATACAACTTCAGATACAAATGTTTGAAGTTAGACTTGTCAAGGCTATTTTTAAATACCGCATATCTGGGTTGTCCGTAATCAACAACAAAGGATAGAATTTTACTAAGAAAATTCAAAAATAAAAAATAACATACGAAAAGATCAAAAAAATTCAATATCTACTATACATAACATAAAGATTAATTTTTATCATACATATATAGTATAACATTTAAACGAATAAAACTCATCCAAATCTTTCTTTCGATATCCTAGCTCCGCCCTCTGCTCGAAGCAGGTAATGAAGTAAAAAATTAAAAGTGGACACCTATGTTAAAAAGAAAATTAAAGATATGCTTTATATGTGGACTAGACAAAATAAATATAAATAAATAACCCCCTCTCCAAAAAAAAAAGCACAATTTGGTGAAGGCATTATGCTATTGAAGAGACAAAACTTATATTAGGTTAGTGTTTTGTTCTTCTTTTTTTAATTCACATGAACTCAAACTAAAGCCAATATTAAAAAGCAAAGCATTTATTCAAGGATTAATCCTCTACAAATTTAAAAAAAAAAAAAAAGAACTTTAGATATTAAAATATAAAACAAAAATTAATTAGTCAATTCTTCATAAGATTGCTAATTGCAAGTTACAATTCTATTATGATTTTGATGTTTTTAAATTTTAAATAATAATTAGTTGAAGTGTCACTTCAAAGCCAATTTCTTTTATAGCAAATCTTCAAGTTAGGAATTTAATTAGTGGAGAGGATTTATTAAATTTGCTTTATATATATATGTATATATATATATATATATATATATATATATATTGTACTTCGACTAATTCCATAGGAAATTTATTACTTCTATGAGATTTGACAGATGAGAAAAAATCATTTAGAGGTCGTTTAATGAAGTATATAAGAATAATATTAAAGATGATATATTAATAATTCCGAGATTATTTCTTATTTCATTGTTTGGTCTCGGTGTATTAAGGGTAGTTCGTCTCTTTAATTATGCTTATCCATGTTAATAAATAACCTTATATTGCTAATTAATATTACCAAACATCTCTATAAAGGGCGCGGTTTGTCCGAAAATTATATACCATATAAATGTAGACGTTGTTATATATGTATAATGGCATTCGATATTTAGATCTCATTTAACTGCTCTAAACAAAAGATTTAATTATTAGCTTTCAACACTTTGGGTGCCAAGAAGAATGAATGTATTTGTTAATCATTTTAACCAAAATAGAAAGAGTATCAATGTAAAAATAACCAATGTCTTTCCTTACGGTTATTAAATCATAATCGATGGGATATTATTTTAATATAATATTTTCATTTTAGATATTCGTATTCCTTGAAATTTACTATGTGTATGACATTAATGATGATTATCATAAACATTTTAATATTTATTTACACATAATATATTTTATATAGAATATTATTGCACAATATTCGAGAATGACTCAAGTATAAAGGTAATTTTACAAAGAGTGTACCACATATTAATAAACGCCACTATTAAGAGTAAAAGTAGGAACGTTGTTATAGAGAAGTAAAAATATAACATGAAAATCAATTAAGAAAATTAGCCGTTATAATGAAATGATATTATAACGAATGACTCGTTATAGAGAAGTTTCCACCGTATCATGATTTGTTATGTCTTAATTATACAATTCCTATAAATATTGAATAGGATGTATAATCATATTAGTTATACATAAGTTGAAATCCTACCGAACAAAAATTAAATAATACCACAGATAATACACATATAATTTTCTAATACATCCTATCAAGTAATATTTTTATCATGAAACCTTTATCAACCGAATCATGGACCTTATTATTTCGATCAACTTTAAAAATTAGTTTTTTTCTTAAATAAGACATAGATTATATTGGTGCACGCCTAGATGACTAACCAACTATACCTAAAATATTCTTCCCTAATTTTGAATTCTTATTATATTTTTATTCTAATGCAATTAATCTGAAACATACTAATACCAAAAAAAAATGTCTTAGGTAGTTACATTTATATTCAAAGCACTAAATATAGAAAGAAATGTTAGCCTTGTGAACTTTTGGTGCACACGTGGTCACCTCACAAGTCACATAGTTTGGAATGGTGTATATATATAAATTCATTAATAAAATATTTATTTGTATCTGATATTTATACGCTCAAACGCGACTATCCATGCTTATTCATTTTGTTTCGCCTTAAATGGAATGACTTTCTTAACTGCCCCCAATTTCTATAACATTTAGATGTGTTTAAATGGAGGAAAATATTTTTATTTTTCTAGTTTTTTTCGTATCTGACAAAAAAAAGATTTGGGGAAAATATTTTCTTTATGGTAATAAATTCTAAAATAGCGTAAAAATAATTTTTCTAATAAAAATAAAAAACAAATCACATTATCTCTACGCCAATCACCGGCTCCCACCCCATCCGCTCCACCTCCAATCCCAACCCCTCACCCCACCCTGCCCCCCGTCCACCTGAACCCCTTCTTCATCTATAACATCCATCACCTTACCTTTATTGTTTTGTGTTAGAAACATACAAATATTTTATGATAATATTTTTAATTGCTTACCGACACAAGAAAATAACTAAGAAATAATTTATTTTTCTAAAAATATTCTTCTTCTTATCAAATACACCGTCTTCATACTATATTTTCTCAAATATTTGATGTTCATGATATTTTGTTTGGAAAGAAAATGGTAAAGAACGCGATCTTAAGGCCTAATTCAACCCCACCCAAGATTTATTTCTTTAATTACATGGTATCAAAGTAGGAGTCTTCCTCGCCCGATGTTGTTTCCCAAATTAAATTTGTCCACGCAAATCGTATGTTCCCACTCACTGAAAATAAGAACGAAAAAGTCTCACATCTAAGCAAGAATGAGATTAAAGGGACATTTTCTTATATTGGATTTTTGTAGTGAATCCTCCTTCATAAACTGGGCCTTTTGAAATGAAAGGAAGATAAGATTTATTTTTTTATATGCTAGCAGAGCAGACTCCATCTTCACCCGACAGTTGTTGACCTCACTAACCACCACAGCACTTACGCCCAACTTGCCGTGAGCGTAGCGTCGCTAACTTAAAAAGTCCTCACGAGACGCGGCCTCCTTATAAGCTTAACTCGACAATCTTCCCTCATCAACAAATTTTCGATATTGAAATAGGTCGCAGATACATTATTTTACGGAAGCAATAGTAACGAACCCCAAAATGCATAATTAACATTTTGGGAAATTCTGATTAATATATACGCACTAAGCTAGCATTAGACAACTATAATTCTTCATTTAATAATTTGATAATTATTTAAGTTTCAAAAGATTTAACCATTTCTATAAAAATGCACAATTAATTTACTGTATATTCAGCTCAAGAAATGTTTTGTTCATTGCCATGCATAGAATATGCTTGCAGAAGGAAGAATTCCTTTTAAATTATCTCTGGGAAAATTAAAATTTAAATTTTTATTTCTTTCCAGTAAAATATTTTCCTTATTTTATTTTATTTATTTGGCCCAGTATATTATTTTAACGGCTAGAGATAACAGATGGAGCAAGAAGGGCACATAGGCGAGGTTTGACTCGCCCCACTTTGCCCCATTTACTATATTTTGAAACTTTGCTCGTCTATCCCGCCCTATTACTGGGGACCCCGCTCCGCTCGCTCAGTCTTTTTTTTGTTTTTGTAAAATTAAATTTTAAAAATATTTTTATTTTGTAATATTTTTTTTTTTTTGTTTTTAAAGTGACTTAATTTAGTGTCTATGAATTGCAAAAGAAAATTTACATGCTACGTTAAATGGGAAATGCCGATAAGTTAAGGGAGAAAATTAAAAGTATTTGAAATTAATATATAGTAACATAAATTAGTTAATAGAAAATATACATATATAAAATGCATGTACAGTATCATTTTGTATGAAAGGAAAATGACTTAAAACATATTTCAATTTTTTGTTCCATATCAATTGTTACATACTTCAACTTTGCAGGCTCCTTGCGAACTTTCCAACTATTTCAAAACAGAATATATATACCCTTTAAAAGATCTTAATTCTTCTTTTTCCTTTTTTAATTTATTTTGCATTTTTCTCGGGATTTATTTATAATAAATACTTACATCTTCCTCCAACTAATATCTTTTCATTGTTGTGTTGCCTTCTTTTTCAAAATCCACCCCCTCCAGTGAAGCCAGTGTTTCTCAATTATGAATGGTGAGAGGAGTTGTGAAATATTTTAATTTCTTTTCCTCATAATTTTTAGTTTTATGTGATTCATTCAATTTAGGAAGAATGTGGGAGTGTTTCTTGTGTATTTTGTAGAAGAAAAATGATAAAAATAAAATTAATTATCCGAGTCTTCAATTACAACATGTCATTGATGGATGAATGGGAGGCAAGGATTGAATTAAATATTGGAGTTTGCTTCTAATATAATCATATTGAAGTTGGAACAATTTTAAAATAATACAGAGATTCACCATGTCCGAGCTAGTCGTCGTAATAATTATGGTGACAAAGAAAAGATAAGAATTAAAAAAAAAATAGAGAGAGAAAGAGAAAAAAAGAAAATTAGAAGAAAAACTATTACTTTTGGGACATGAACGTTTCTACTTGGCTATGTCGCAAATCAATTATGGAACAGTGAATAAGATGAGAATAAACAAGATAGATCACAAATCAATATGCACTCTAGCATAAATCATGTGGGGGATTAGGATGAATTACATGAAAGCATACAATTATTTTATTCTTATGATAACATGTCAGGTTATTTATATATAGTAAATAAGATAAATTCAGGGCCTTTCAAGGGGCAGAGCTATTTTGCTCGAGGAGCGCCGAGCGACACCTTCTTCGTCAAAAATTACACCGTATATATGCATTAAATTTTAATTTTATGATATATTACAATTGAAATACATTATTGTCGGTCAGTAATTAATATTTTTAATGCTGCTATTATAAATATATATTATAATTGGCTGAACATGGACATAGGTTTTGCATTCAGGAAATGCTTACACCTCATCCAACTTCCTGACACGAAAACAAACACCCCTCAACACTTCAAGAAAAAACTTATATATCATTGGAAAAGGGCCCAAAACAAATGCAAATTCATTGTATAATGGAGGAAGCAGAGTAAAAAGGAATGTGGAGAAGAGAAGGAATTGAAGGATTGCCAGTGGATACAAGTCCTTATACACAGTATAAGGATTTGGAGGATTATAAGAAACAGGGTTATGGAACAGAGGGTCATCAACAACCAAATCCTGGCCGTGGTGCTGCCAGTTCCACCGACGCCCCGACACTCTCTGGTGGTGGATCTGCCTCTGTTCACTCTCAACTTTCTGTGTTACCATACCATCAATCGCCAGGGTGTCCCTTAATTTGCTAATTCGTCGATTGAATTAGGGAAAATATAGCTACATATAATAAGATCATTAGAGATTGTAGATCTGTGTCTGCTTGGTGTTGTTTGTATTGTTCTTAATGTAATACGCATATGTTTTCATGAGATTGCAAGCCCTGCCCGTATTTGCCTCCTTGGGAAGTTTTGATTAGAGATGGAGAGCATATTGCTGATCTTGTGGGGGCATGAGGCTAAATATCCGAGTCTCACAGAATGGTTCTTCCATTCCAACTTGCAAAAGATAGCACAGCGATGGAGTGTGTTCATATTTTAGTGAGATTGCATTACAACCTGGTTTGACAAGAGCCATTGTTGCCCAGTGCGCGACATACAAGTCCTCTGGAATTACACTCCTAGCTACGTTTTCTCTTTTATTTATTTATTTAGAGTTGAATAAAACACTTTTGAACAAATTTAGAATTTGATGTAATTTCATTAGTGAATCTGAGAAAAGAATAGTGTAATTGGTGTTTATGTCCACCCAACGGGTAAGGCTTAAATGGACCTGAAAGAAAAGAGAAGGCCCATTGGGCTATAAGAAGAATGTTCAAGTCCACAAAAAGGAACAATTTCTTATTGGCTATTGCTGACTGAGAACACTAATATATAAACATCTCATGTCCAAATTGCATAGTATTTTTTTTTTTGTTTGTGTGGTGGTTGAGAGGTAGAATCAGGCAGGTTTGCAAATTGAGTACGTGTGTCTCTCATGACATAGGTGACTTGATATCATCCTCACTTTCCTCCGACTTATCATTTGCAGTTAATTCATGATTTACAATGACAATGTTGCGGCGCTCATTGCGAGACTTAATCCAATACTTTACAATACAAACACACGACAACCATGCAACAATCTACAAAATCTCAAATACGTCAAGAAATTTAATTCAATTTATTATGTTCAACAAATAACACATACATAAATGCTAAATACTTAAAACATACGCATATAATTAATAAAATTATATTCGTTCAAAATTTACTAAACTCTAAATCTTGAATTCAACTCAAGATAAGCCAGAGCTGAAAAGTGAGAGATGGACCTAATAAAGGTCATAATATTGTCACAATGGCAATGCATATAAGGTGAAAATTCAGCACTTTGGAAAGGGAGAGAAGAAGGGGTATTATTAAATATTTCACATGCTTGTCTAAAGTTGGTAAAATTCATTATGAAAGAAAAGCCACACTCCTCTGTTCTTAAATTATCAAATGTTTTTATATTTTATATTGTAATTATTTTTTATTAAATATTTACTCAATTTATGTGCCTTTAATAAATTTATTATTTAATTGTCAAAGTCATCCTACTTTATTATCAACAAAAAATAAATAAGAAGTCTAAATAGACACTTGAGAATAAACTAAATTAATAACTTAAAGAAGTAATAACATCTCATAATCAAGGATTTTGTAGTGTTCAAGAAAATTATACTAAAGATAAAAATGAAAAAAGAAATAATTAATTTTACTTTAAACTTTCTAAAATAATACTCCCTCTCGTTCCATTTTAATCGTTGCAGATACTAAAAAGGCCGCTTGTTTAAAAAACTTGTAGTTTCAAAATTCAATAAACAACTCGTCATGTTTGTTTTAATTTACCCTTAAAAGAATTAAAAAGCTCATTCTAAAATTAAAAAAATTATTATCAGATGCTTTCAAAAATTGTTGTGTTATATTAGTCAAATTATCATCCCTATTAATTTTTTTTAATAAGTGTATAAATCTTATTCCTGCGATTAAAATTAAAACAGAGTATAAATAATTTAAAATACCACTTTTAAAAAAAATGACATATATATATAATTTGAGAAGAAGGAGTATAACCCCCCTCTTTTTTTTTTTTTAAATTTCTTCATCATTTAAGGATTCAAGAATACATTCAATGTTTTTGCCCCACTTATGTCCCACTTTTATGTGTTTTTTGCTATTGCACTGCATGTTTTTACTCTTCTTTCTACTTTTTGTTTGTCATATAAGCCCGATTTCGACCCTTGAGGTTTTCGCGTGCGCCCTTACATAATTTACGTGACATTTTTTTAGTCAGTTTTAAAAAAAAAATTATATTTGATATAATTTAATTTTAAAATACAAAAAAAATAAAAATATTTTTAATTTTTTTAATTTTTTTAATTTTTTTAATTTTTTTAATTTTTTTACTTTTTATCTTTTTAATAATTTTATATTTTCTCATAAACTCGTGGCCGGATCAAAATAAATCAAATAAATTAGGATGGAAGGAGTATTCCTTTTCGACAGACACGCTGGATTATAGGGTTGATTTCTCTTATTGTCCGTGGGGATTTTGTTACGAGTTTTCCTGCTTCAACGAACACTATACGTAGTACCTCTCTCTTCCTTTTTTTTATATTGCTTCACCAACCTCCTTATGAAATGATTAGCTTCTGTAGTTGACTGCTCCTACATGAATCCAAGCGCTTCCTCGTAATCGATACATCTCTCTCGTATCCTAATCTCCACCCTTTCTCAAATTTTCACAAAGGCTATGAAGTACTGAGCATCCCTTAAATTAATGTTACATCCAATTTTCGTTTCAGACAATCTAAATCATTAATCAATACTCCATCTCCATTCTTCGGTGTATCCGAGACGCCTTTAAAAATGATGTTAAAAATCACCCTGCATCAGCCCTTACCCATGCTCTTTCAAATTCTCCTGCAATCTCGTTTGGTCCGACGCCTCCTTTCTCATCTTACGAATTGTCTTCATAACCTCCTCAAACTTTATACCTTTACAACACCCAAAGTCTCGACAACTCTTTGAGTGTTCCAAATAGGGATGTAAATGGGGCAATGTGATGTTGCTGGGCAAACCCATATAAACCTGCAGAAGAGTTCACCCGCCCGCCCTGTGCCGCATAATATAATTTGATATTTTCAATCCGCCCAACCCACATAATCCATTTCCGCATAATTAAATTTGATGTTTTCAATCCACTTCCCCCCAAAACCCCCTGCCCCGCCCCACATTAGTTTGCTTATTCTTTTATTATTATTTGTATTGTTCAAAACAAAATATCTACTAACATAATATTTTCATTTCTAAATAATTTAAACTCACTTACACTTTTTAAAAATCTTACAACGTATTTGATACTTAAAAAATATTTTATAGAAAAATATATTTTTTTAAACTTTTTTCTTATGTTCGGTATACATTTACTTTTAATTGACCCCAAGTGGCCTTATTGTATAACTAATTTTTATACAATAATTAGGGAATAACACTTAAAACTCCATTTCCATGAAGATCTTTTTGTGCTCATTAGGGAGGGAATGCCCTCAATACAGAGCAACTTTTAGGAAATAATTAAGGAGCTATGTAAATTCAAAATACACATCTAGAATATTAATTTAATTGATTTAATATTTAGATTTTAAATTAACTTATACCCTTCTAAAAATTATCAGTTAAAAAATATATTTACCTTTGGCTTTAATAGACTATATTTTTTAATATTATTGAATTGTTTTGACTACCAAAACAACACATAAGAATCAAAATTATTTTTCCTATTTTTATTATATTAGAAAAAGTTATTTTTTTTTATTCTTAAGCAGTTTATTTACTACAAACAAACTCACTTCTGAAAAGAATTACAATATATGAAAATCATATAGATTCGCTGAATCAAGAACATGCCTCATCTTCATCTAGTATGTGCCTCCCTCCACTAAATATTATTTTGTCATCCTCGCTCTTTTTAAAATATCAAAATGATTAATATACCTTTCTCTAAACGCTCGTTTTCTTGGCCATACGAAACGAAATCATTATTCAAAATTAAGGACATGAAAATCGTGAGACGGGTTGGAAGTTTTATTCAACGCTGCACTCAAATTCTTAAGCCGTATGTATTTTTTCTCATAAACATAAAACCCTATAAGTTGTGAAACTATAAAAAAAAAAATTAAATTTTATACAATCTTTACTAAATATGTAAAAGTTCATAATAAAGTATAATTCACTATCACAAATTCGTTCTAAAAGAACGCAACTTATTGATCGGACTTTAATTCAATAAAAAGTAAAAAATCAACACAGCCAGAAGGTATCGCTTCCTTAATATAATTCTCTCACATAAGACGAACAATCTCTCACGCTGGTTATATTTCTCGATTAGACGACCGAAAAACGAACTAACATCGGTACTTTGAGCCGCTTTGTTGGCGTATATGGAAATAGTGAATTTCTTTTATGAAATATAAATTTATACAAATTTATTTCAACTAATTTTGGTCTATGTATTATATTTGTTATGTATTTTAAATATAAAATTAAAATTTGAAATTTTAAAAATTTCATCTCATAATTTAAAATCACAAAACTCGTAAATCGCACGCCCAAACGTCTCGCCAGACTATTTTACAAATATTCTTTAAAACTTAAAAGTTAAAATTTAAAAATTAAAAAATTTTGGGGTTTTTTTTTTTTTATGAATTTTGAGTTTTTTTAATTTTTTATTTGTTAAATTAATAAATTTTGATTTATTTTGTATAAGATTTATTTTGAGTAAATATATAAATACATAATATACGGACTATATATATACAAAACCCTAGTCACGGGTTTCTATAAATCACGTGACTAAAAGGAGTCATGGACATATAATAATAGAAATTAAAGAAAAAACAAATTAAAAAAAAAAAATATGTAATTTTTTTATATTTTTTCTTTTTTTCAATTTTATATATATATATATATATATATATATATTTATTTATTTATATATATTCTCAACTTTGCTTTTTGACAAATCATTTCTTGATAACTGGAGGTACAAGGAAGGAATATATAGCAGTGGTAAAATAATATTAGTTCTTTTAGGTCTCGGTATTCAATATTCATATTAAGATCAATTAATTTAAATTTATATCGCATTTATCTTATTTGTGGGAAACATGACAAAAAAAATTGTGACACAACAAAAATAAGACTCTATATTTATCTCTAAATAGCGTATAGTTTTTAAAAACTACATAATGTAATGATAGTTTGTGGTTTTATAGCAGATACGCTCCCGATATAGTTAGACAGGATATTTGTATATTTGCGCATACACTTATTAAGCATCCGAATACTATATATTTCTAATTATTATTGTTACATGCGGATATGGATATTCCTCAATAAAGATATTACATATGCGCAGATATATACACTTGTTAAGCGCGTGAATACAACGTATCTCATTATTATTACGTGCATGAATACAGTAATTTCGCTATAAAAATATTACATATGCATGGATATACTTTGCGCAGGGGCGCGCTAACACAATATATTTCACGACAAGCCAAATTAAAATACCGCTACATTTGGCATAATTAAATAAAATCTCATTATTTTTCATAAATTTATGCATAAATAATGTTGTTTATGAAAAATAAATCTTTATTTTTATATTTAAAATTTAAATTTTATTAAAATAGAAAAAATTCAATCCATTTTACTGCCATCCCTTTTCGCATTAATATATATAATATGTTCAATGAATAAATAAAAGTCAAATTTATTGGAAAAGGAAAAAAGTCAAAATTGTCTTTGCTTTGGTTCAAAGATATGGGGAGTGTTTCAATCATCATATACTATTTATTCTCTTTAAGGATTAATTAAATTGAAAAATTAAAAATATTAAAAAAATCAAAAAAGATAAAAAAATTATATATATAAAAAATTACAATTTTCAATTTTTGAATTTTTTTACATTTTTTCTTTGTATTCCACTGTTTTAGCACACAAAGTACAGCATACAATAAAATGTATATTCATGTGACTTTTAACCAATTTGTTTTTTCTTTTTTTCTTTTCTTTTCATATTTGGTTAATTATTAGCTGTTTGGCCCATTTCCACTTCATAATTCGTAGACTCTTTAAGTGGGTGAAATTGAGTTTAATATTGATTCTATATATTAAAAATAAATAAGTTAAAAGAATTATTAAAATAAAGGAGGTTGATATAATACCACAAAATCACAACGAAGATTAAAGTTACATAATCAAATTTAAGGAAACGTTTCGAAATTATCTTCTTTTCTTTTAATTTTTAGGAGTAACACTCATCACAACTAATAAGAACATCATATTTTAAGTTCAACAATAAATTAAGATCAAAGATAAAAATTATTTTTGTGTCAATTAGATTGTTGGAATGTGAGATATTTATTTTCTGATATTTATTGAGTCAAAACGAAGAATAATATGTATATATATAACTATTAAGTTATTTACATTAAATTTATTTTTATCTTTTATTAAATTAAAGAATTGGTTTAATACTCCACCTCCATTTAAACTTTCTCAGTATATATATACTAGTAAAGTCCCACAATTTTTATAAAGTACTACGATTAATTTCAAGGCTAATTTTAGTAAGTGATCTCCAAAGAGTTGAGTTATGAATTTTCATTAATACATATAGAATTTATTTAAATACAATAATTTTTGGTTTTTTTATTTTAATACAAAAGCTACAAATTAGTACTCCTCCTATTTTAATTATCAGATTTAGTCATTTTCACGTTGATTAAGAAAAATAATAAATCTAAGATATATATAATTTATTAACTTATTTTTATTTAATAAAATAATAAACAAATGTGATTATGATTTGTTTAGAAAATGAATCGTGACAATATAATACTGATTACTGACATAATATAAAGAAAGTATTTACCAATCTATGTTTACTGTTGTATTTTGAGATTACTCAGCTAATTAACATAAACTAAAATTAAGATTATAAGGCAAAAACAATATATCATTCTTTTGATATTGACAGTTCAAGAGAAGGTTTGGCACCCACTAGATTTGGTCATATCATATTCACTTATACAACAAACATTTACAAAGAGAAAAATAATATAAAGAAAATAGTAATAGAGTAAATTAACAAATGAAAACTGAACGGGTTAGATTGAATTTAAATAAGTTAATTAAAATATGATGAATTAATAAATAAATAGATTATTGATTCGTTTTTAATTACTTTTGGACTGCATCTTATAGATATTTTCACTTTTTAGGCAAATATCATCTTAGGTTTTAAAAATTAAAATTAAAAAAACAAAAAAAACATGTAATTTAATTGAAATTGAATTTTAAAAAGGCAAACGCATATACAATTTTTTAAACTTGTTCTTATTTTTAACTTAGGCGCTCCAATTCACTTCGTTTCATTTTGACCTCAACTATATTTTTGTGTTTTATTTAAATACAAAATGTTATCTATATCTATTCAAATCTTACGTTAATAAATATTTTTAAAAAGGTGGAAATATTTCATTAAATAATGCACACGTATTTATTGCTTTTTCATATTATCCAGATCATCTAGATTTGTTCCAACTACCTCGCTTTCTAATTTTAATCTTGTCTAATACGTGGTAGTAAAATAACCTGTGACAATATGAATAAAAAAAAAGACTCCTCGTTCATTACAAACATTTTATTAAAATACTAAAATTAATAATCTGTTTGAATATCAAGATTACTTATGTAAGAATGATGATCCTTAAAAGAAAGTCAACGTACTTCGCCTGCTATTTTCTTTTAAAAAATTAGAAAAACAAAAAAAAAAACATGTAATTCAATATTATTGATTGTATATCAAATTAATTAATCAATATTTTATTTTTTATGAAAACTAAAGAACATTGATTTTTAACTGTAAAATTGCAAGCTTAAAAATATAAATAATAATAATAAAACTATAAAATTAAATAATTTATATTTAAACTAAACGTAAAAAAAATTAAATTTCAAAGGTCAAAAATTGAAAATAACAAAACTAAAAAAAATAAAAAAAATAAAAAAAATAAAAAAAATAAAAAGTTGGTATATATGTTTGGCCATTTTAAAAGTAGAATTGGTATTACAGTTTTCTTTACTACAAATTCTGACCTCGATTGGTGAGGGAAATGTCCGTCCTTTTGATGTTGCAGTGTATACAAAAGTAAGTGCCAGAAGAAAAATTTGTCTATTTTGAAATGTACTTTTTATTAAATATTTATTTATTTATATGTAATTTTTATATTAAAGTATTTATAATTAATAATTATTATTAATAATAAAATAAATATAATACAAACAATTTTCCTTCATTAAATTAATAATACAGACAATTTTGTGCTAAATAACAAATAAAGATATAATTACTTTATTTTTCTATAGTTGATATATTATTCGCTAATATAATGATCTTTAATTAATATATGAAAATCTTAAATTTATAAAAAAAATAAAAAAAATAAAAAAAATAAAAAAAATAAAAATTGTGGTGAATGATCAGTAGTCGTTTATCCTTAAAGCGAAATTACAAAATTAAATCATAAAATAAAATTATTTTGAAAAAATATAACATTATAATTAAATAAACAAAGAATAAACCCTTAAATTCAATTTATAAAATTAAAATTTTAAAACAATTATTAAATATAGGGAAATATACAGAATAAATAAAATAATAATAGGTCTTGACTTAGGTACCACTTAATTAATTTTTAAGTGTTGGAATATATCAAACACGATGAACTGACAATAAGCTGCCAAAGATAGGTCGTGGTAGAAAACTATCTCTGAGACACTTTTTCCTCCTTTTTATTTTATCGAAACAAAACAAATTCATCGTTTTAATTTATTTATTGATTTTAATATTTGTGGAAATTTAAAATTTAAAATATTAAAAAAACAAAAAAAACATGTAATTTAATTAAAATACAAAAATAAACACATAATTAAAAATTAAAAATTATAAAAACATAAAAATTAAAGTGAAGAAAAATAAGATAAAATGTTTTAGCTATGGAGTTTATTTTTATAAACAAATAATTTCTAAGGAACACAATTATTCTTCAAAATTTTTTCACATTCATTCTATTTAGTTGTGGAGGTATTTTTATAAACAAATAATTTTTCAAATTATAATAAATATTATTTTTTAAAATACCAAATCAATTAATGCACAAGAAATTATCTCAATGTAACCATTACAAACATTACTATTATATCTTATTCAAAGATATTCTAACACACTTTACCAAACGACCACCTAGTTTAACTAATTAATTTGACTTTAGGTAGAAAATTATCATAACTTTAGGGACAAACAAATAATGCCAAACAAACGGGAAATGGAGCAAATAGTACTATAAATTTGAAAATCCATTGTTTATTTACCATCGTATTTTATCGTAGATATGCGTATATTTTACACTCTTTAAATTTTATTCATATTGGGCATAATGTTGACGCTGTTATTGTCGTTGTATCTCAACATTCTCTCTTTAGCATTTTTTAAAAAATATTTTTCATTTGCTTGTCAAGTTTATCCAATTAGGAGCGGTCTTTTGTTGTACTTCTTCCATTCATTTCATCATTATATTTCGCGAGAAGCCAAATCGTATTTAATTTTGAATAAATATTTTAATATGAGAAAGATTGCAACTTATAATATTTTAAATTTTATATAGTTTCAAATACCTAAATCTTAAATTTAACTTTTAATTTATTTATATAAAAATCAAATTCAATTGACTTGTCAATTTCTATACCATATTAGTTACATGGACCAATAATTTGGTGTATGATTTTTTTTTTAATATTTTTATTTTTTAAATTACGCCATATTGAAATTTGACAATTCTAGTTATTTGAGGAGATTATTTAATTAATTAATGTTGTTGATAGCATTTTTTAAGGCTTAATTAACTATTCCTATTTTAACAAGTATACTAATGAGAGGTCCAACATTTTATTCTTTCATTGGTAATATACCTAGTGTCATACTAGCATGCAATAAAATCATGTCTTTTCATGTTGTGCAAAAACAATTCAGGAGCTACAAAACAATTCAAGATAATCTCACAAAGCCAGCCTGGTGTTTTGCATCGTACGCGTACTTTATCTACCCACCTCAGGATAAAGAGATTGTTTCCAAGTAGACTCTTCTCGCTTATAGAAATAGTCTCGGCTTAAAAAGAAAATACACTCAAAAAGCAAACAAAAAAAGTATATGATGTATGGAAATTGCATGAATTCACAAATTCTCAACCTTTAATCGTATTCGAAATAACTTTTGGGTTAACAGAAAAGATCATATTTTCAAGCCTAAAAAATGAGCCCTACAATGCATCAATAATTGGGCTCCAGTATGAGTACAAGATATCAAGTGAAAAACAAAAAAAAAAAGACATCTAATGTAATAACGTGTTTGTTGGATATATTATTAAAGAGTTTAAGTTGTATATTCCTTCAATCCCGTTGTAATTGTCGTTTTATTTCGAAACAAACCGTGTCAAGATAATTTTCATTTTAGGAATTCAAAATTAAAGTTAAAATAAAGCCAAAATGACAGTTAAAATAAGGCGAAGGGAGCGTATAGCTAGCTTATTTTTATTTTTTATATTATCAAGTTATTAATGATAATTATAGGTGAATTTAAAAGTAGAATTTAAAAATAAAAAATTAAAAAAACTCAAAATTCATAAAAAAAAAAAAACCCCAAAAACAAAAAACAAACAATATAAAAAATATAAAAAAACTAAAAAAAATAAAAAATTATAATTAATTAATAAATTATTTAATTTCAATTTATTATTTAATTAAGTGATGAAATTTAATGTAATTCATTGTAAACAATAAGTATGGGTATGTTTTTCCTCAAATGATTATGTTGAGATTCTATCATGGTTTATGAGAACTATTTTTTTTTTTTTTGGTTTACTGGATGTATAAATCATGTCAACAAAATAAGAGAGTGTACTTGAGGGCCTGTTTGGATATGATTTCTAAATCAAAATTTGAAAATTATTTGATGTATAATTTAAATTTTTTAAATTATATTTTTGAAAAAAAGATTCCTCTATTTTTAATTAAAGATAAAAAGAAAAAGAAGAAACATAAAAAATATAAAAAAACTAAAAAAAATAAAAAAAATAAAAAAAATAAAAAAAATAAAAAAAATAAAATATTTTAAAATGTTATATCAGTAAATCGCATATTTTGTGTTTTTTTTATGAATAATACTTCTTGCAATTATATGTTATTAAATAAATCTTCAAAAATACATAATTTTATAAAAATCTATTAATCAATAATAATAGCAATTAACTATTCTTTAATACAATTCTTTCGTATGTACATGCAATTTATCTCAAGTTGAGCACCCTGTCTTTTTTTTAAAATTTGTAAACTTTAAAATAATGGGTCAAATTTTACATGTTAAAAAATTAAAATTACAATTTATCATTTGAAATTAAAATTTTGTGCATATTTCGTAAATAAAAAACTGATTTATCAAAATTTAAAATTGGGGTCCCAAACCTATACCAAATGCCCACAAAGGAAAAAAAGGTATGCCAGAATTAAAAATTATTAAATATAAAAAGATGACGTTTTTAAAATAGAGTAAGTAATGAGAAACACATATCACGATTTTTTAAATTTCTATACCAATTATAAGGCACATAATTTTCTATTCAACTATCACCAAATATTTATAAAAACACACATAAACTATCACATGCTTACTTTTCATATGTTATCAATGTTATATTTCGCAGAAAATGTTCAATCGATAACCGAGGTGTGTTTTGATAAACATTTACTTATATTTCAAGTAAGAAAAGCTACGCAATCGATAATCGCGCGTTTTAATAAACATTTAGCGATAATTCAAATAAGAAAAATAAACACATAATAATTCAAACGAAAACTTTAAATATAAATACTTTAAATTTATTTTTTACCTTTCACTCGTAAAAATTCAATTGTAAAGGAAAATAAGATAACATTGAATACATATTTGTAGTAAGAAAAAAACCAAAAAAAAAGAAAAATGATAATATTTTCTAAATTGGCATTTTGTAGTGGATAATTTACACCTATGAGAGAAAAGAGGAATCATATTGACAAATACTTTAAAAGAAATTGATAAATAAATACTACTACAACTAATGAATTAAGTTGCAAGGACCATTTTGGGTAAGAAATGTGTCATTGCAGAAAGAAGAAGAAGAAGATAAAAGTAGCAGAGAAATAGACAAGACTCAAAGAGAGAGAGAGAGAGAGAAACAAAACACAAAAGAGGTAGAAGGAGTTTTAGTATGAGCTATAAATGAGGAGGGATTGTTTGGGAACTAACTCTGCTCCATTTTAATCAAGCCGCTTAAATTTTTTTTCTTTTCACGCTTCATTAAAAATTTAAATAGTTGCGTATAAATTTAAAAATAACCAACAAATATAATATATATAATTCATGTATAATATGTATATAATCATATATAGTTAGTGTATAGTCTATATGTACGGTCTAGAAAAACTATATTATGAATCCGATCGATTATTTGCTGATATTTTTTTGAAAATTGAGCAACACTAGAAAAAAATTATTTTAATATTTAAAGTATAATTGAAAATAAAAAAACAAAACAACTTTACTTATAAATGTTAAAATTCAGCTTTGAGTCAATTAATTCAATTATAAATTAGAAATTTTAAAAATTTAAAATATGCGCGAATTTTATTTCTATGTGTGTGAGTTAAAAGCATATTTTTCATTCAAAAATATAGTTAGAAAAAATAACAATATCACAAGAACAAAATACACATAGCAAATGAAACAACATATAGTAGGAAATGGGAGTGAAGTGAGGAGGTTAAAAATGAGAAAAAAAATTACAACTGGCTGTGGTTGCCTCTGTGTGACACATGATTTTGCCCATGGCAAAAGGCAATGCAAGAAACAAGGGAAAAAGTGAAAGCAGGTTGTGTTGGTTGGCAAGGTAATAATAAGCTTGAAAAGCATATGCCATTCTTTCTTGATCTCCTCATTTTCTCTCTCTCTCTCTCCTCAGTTACACCACCTACAGATCAATCACTGTAACAGGCCTCTTCCCAAGAAGACAAAAAAAAACTCTTCAAAATAAAGAAACCCCAAGAAAATTTTTGGAGAAAATAATGAGTACCCATTTTGTTACAAGGCTCAAAGCTCTTGTCTTTCTCTCTCTTCATCAATCTCATTGTGCTTATGGGGGTTGTGGATTATGATTGAGTGAACTTGACAAAAGCTTAGCTAAGTCATCAGGCCATATCCTTCCATTCCCCACTCTCCACTGTCAGTCAACATTATGCATTTTCTTTCTCTTTGAGCTCTCCTTTATTTGGTGCTTTCTTGTTTTTTTCCCCAATTTCTCCCATTTTCATATCTTATGAGACGTATATGGTGAATGGGGAAGCAAGATTTCTTGGTTTTCTGTCGTTCAGTACAATAAAAGACTGATCTTTTATTTTCTTCCAATAAAATGTGGGGAGCTGAAAGAAAACAGAGATTCAATAGAGGAATAGAGTGAAAAGCATATCTTTTTTTCTCCTACTCTTCCCTCCCCCTTTTTGGTTTCACCTTGCATTTTCTCCCAACTTTATAGGCTGCTACATTCAATCAGCACAAATGAGGAAGCACGTATGGCAACTTCCCCTATCATCCTCTCCAGGTTCCAACTTTTTTTCTTTTGTGTTTGGAGGATTTTGGGGTGGGGGTGGGGTGGATAAGGCTCTATTCATGTGTACATTTTAGTTCTGGTTCATCTAATTTGGGAATTCTGCAAACCTGTGTTTGATTTTTTGGTATTTATCTTTGCAGGTAGCTGTTGCTGTATTTCTGGCATTGGGATTTGCTTTCTATGTCTTTGCACTCTTTTGTGGAGCATTGCTTCAGTATATTGTGATGGGTCTTTATACTCCTCTTGTAAGCCATCTTGAATTCTTTTGCCTTCTCTGTTATCTTTCATATCTGCATTTTGTCAAAGGCAATGAAGAACGCAGATCTATCTTTTAGCTGCCTCCTTGTTCCTGATTGTGAATCAGTGTCACAGATCTTTCTTCTATGTGTTTCATTGTATTTTCTGGATTCTATTCTGCTTTTCTCCTCCTCCTACTTCTGTTAAATTTCTCACAATTCCTTTTGTTTTGAATACTGGCTTGTTTTCGTTTTTTTAGGTTGTTCTCTCTGTACGACTTAAAATACTCAATTATGGATATTTTCAGTCTATTTGATCAATGTAAGCAAGCAGAGGCAAACCATATTTCAACTTAACAACTTAATAGGTTCAAGTTTCTTAGTTCTTTGGAAATATGGGTTCAGAATTTGATGTTCATACTACTTCCCATAGATATTTATGCTGAAGACTAATAGTTCAATGGAACGGACTTCCAACACTCCAGGTCCACCTTTTAAGAACAATTGATAATAAACTTGATTTAGTGAAATGGTTTGTACTCCTGTTGAAAAAATCATCTTTCTCTTTAATCTACAAGTAATGAACCTAGATGTTTTCAGTCATACTTTAGATGCCCAAAGTAATTGAAGATTTTGAACGTTCAGTACCTATTCCAGCTGAAAAATGGCCTTGGTAGAGAATTATTTTGTTTCTCGCATTATCATGTAGCACAATGTTGTTTTTAAATTAAAAAGATTTCAACAAGGTAGTAGAATTTGTAACTACTTCTTAACTTATAGAATGTGAAAAATTACCCAAAACGAGGTTGGTGACATTTATTTTTTCATGACTTAGATACATCTCAACAACCTGATATGTGAACGGGTTCAAAACTTTTGCTGTTGTACCATGTAGTTTTCATTTGAAGACATCTTGTATATGATCCTCTGTTTTCTCCAGATAATTAGTGCATTTGGCTTGTATATCTGGTGCGCTGCTGCTGATCCTGCTGATCCAGGAGTTTTTAAATCCAAGAAGTATCTTAAGAAGCTAGACAACAAAAAGCAAGTTCAACTTAAAGAATCTAAATTAGGTGTGAGACGCACCATCTATACAGGATGCTAATGCTGCATCAATTGGGGAAAATGCATCTGAATAAGCAATAAAGGAGCTGAACCAGCTGTGATCACAATGAAACTGAACAGAAAATTACAGCTACTCGTCAAAGATCTTGCTCTTCCGGATTGTTGGCTCTGCTACCTTGTGCTCTTATCAGCAACTGCGCAGGTAGACATGAGGAGTCTTCTCAGGAACAGTTGAGTGAAGATGGCATGTTCTACTGCAGTTTGTGTGAAGTAGAGGTGTGCAACTCCACATCCCATCATTTCTAGTGCTTCCACTTAGAGGCATTATTATGTACTGAATTGAGAATACTTACGCAAAAATTATTTCTTGTAAAACAAAAATATAATTCCTAACTTCAGAAGCAATTTATCTAGTTATTATTATTTTTTGTTTACTCCTCTAATTATGGATAAAAACATTTTTGTTAAGTTATCAAGTTGTAAAATAAGAATATAATATTTCTTGCTTTTGTTTAAAACTTATGTGCTTAGCTGGATATACTTGTTCTTTATTTTAGATAGATTGTTGTAATATATGTTCCTAAGATATAACTCAATGCTGGATGACACTTGCAGGTATTTAAATACAGCAAGCATTGCAGAGTATGCGACAAGTGCGTAGATCAGTTTGACCATCATTGCAGGGTATATACCTCCTATAGATGCTTTTCTGTGTCGATATTTATGTAAAATCCTCCTAATTGTATTTTCTGTTTTTTGGTTTCTGTAGTGGATAAACAACTGTATAGGTAAAAGGAACTATCGCAAGTTCTTCACGCTCATGGTTTCGGCCCTCCTGCTGGTATGATCAAGCACTCTGCTAGCTTTTAGTGTGCTTACACAGTTATACAGAATTCTATGTTAGGTCACGAGTCCGACATTCTATTAAAATATTTCTTCTATCTGAAGGTGTATCCGCTACCTGAAAATTGAAATGGAATCTTCAACTTTTAATCAGTCATTTCTTGCTTTATCTCTCCATCTTCCTCAATCTTCCTCCTTGTAAAGATATGGCACCTAGGCATAATTCCCCTTGCCAGCTTTAGGTTGGAGTCCCACTTCTCGGGTTGGGGTTTGGAATGGTGGTTTGCTTATATGAACTTAGACAATCCTTCCCTATGAGCTAGCTTTTGACAATCCTTAGACAATCCTTATGGCTTGCTTATATGAACTTTAGACAATCCTTCCTTTATGAGCTAGCTTTTTGAGGTTGGCTAGGTCCGTGCCATATCTTTTACAGAGCCAGGTCCATCCCTTTGGGCTCCCGATTACACTCCAGTCGCACTTGGGCGTGAAGGGGGTGTTAGAATGGGTTAGAGTCCTACATTAGTTGGGGAATGGACCGGCGATCTGCTTATAAGGACTTGGGCGAGTCCTCCCCTCATGGGCGCTGTCTTTTGGGGTTGAGTTAGACTCATGTGCCATATCGTTACACTCCTTTACTTCCTTTCTTTTTTATGTAGGGAGGGAGGATGGTTGGTTATTGGATACCCATCTAGCCCCACTTCAGCACTGTCATAGAAGGAACCTCCTTTTCTATTCCCTTCTTGTTCCCCAAAGAAAACTTACCCACAATCAGAGTCACGTTAGATATTTTAAACATTTCATATTTTTGCATTTTCCATTTAATTGACTATTGACAGGTCTACATGGTTTGTGCACTTTGACTTGAGATTGCAGCTTATGTTTCAGTGGTCAACTGGCATTCTTGTACTAATCTGCTGCTTTATTGAGAAGAAGAAATTTTTCATGAAATCACCTCCAAATTAGGAAGCAGTTTCTCCATTGTTCCCTTTGTTATTGTGGTGGTGAGTATCCTTGCATTTTGCCCTTATGTCAGGACCCCATGTTCCATCATGCCATTATTATAGTTTTATTTTGGGTAAGGGAGAAGTAAGCAGAAAAAGAAGTAACTCAACTGTTCATTCTAATACTAAGTTGTGTAAGAAAATGAAATGTTGAGGTATGTGACCATCTCATCTTAAATTGTTAGGTCTTCAACATCCCCCTCACCCCACATGCGGGCTTGATTTTTTACTTGAGCCAAACACATGGAAATTCTTTTTTGATAGTGGCTTGGCAGTGGCTGGTTAGATTGAACCTAGAACCTGTACTTATTCCAATACCATTTTAAAGTGTGTGACCATCTCATCTAAAAGTTTATGTCTTCAACATTAGTAATCTACACGAATTGTCTTGTATTTATATTTAAAAGAAAATATTTTGGTGATCGTATGATTTTATCTCTGAAATGTGCCTGAAGGCTCTACATGTAACAGGCTGTCTGTACCATATTGGCCATGATAGCAACCCTGCCACTTGCTCAACTCTTCTTCTTTCACATACTTCTCATAAAGAAGGTTAGTCTTTTGTCATCATTCATCTGGTGATCCTCTTGTTGTGGCTTTTTTTTATCAGCTGACTGTGTTTGCTTGCATGACAGGGAATTAGCACCTATGACTACATCATTGCTCTCAGAGATCAAGAGCAACAAGGAGTTGCAGGCTTGCAAAGTCCTCAAATGTCTACTGTTAGCTCCTTAACTGGGTTAAGCAGTGCAAGCTCCTTCAATACTTTCCATCGAGCAGCATGGTGCACACCACCTCGCCTTTTTGTTGAGGATCAGGTATGGTACAACAGAAAATCAATTATGACAACTTCGAGGAATTTAGTAGTACCAAACAGTTGGTTATAGCAGACCTTCATTGAGTTGCGGTGCTAATTTATAGTTGTCTTTCAGTTGGTTATGGTTTTAGCAGCCCTTTATTGAGTTTGCAGTGCTAATTTGTAATTGACTTTCAGTTGGCTTCTCATAGTTGAATTTAGTTGCTATAGTCATTTCTTCGCTTCCAATTCCATGTTAACTTATCCAAAGAAATGAAATTCCATTTAACCCGGTGATGTGGCCAATGCTTTGCCGGCTTGTGGATAGAAGCTCTTTGAAGTGAACTCCTGAAAGCAAGTATGTTCAATCTTGAGCTTGATAGGGCTCTTATTGCCAAAAGTACTATAGGGTATTTTAAAAAATTGAACCTTGTGCTGTCACCATGAGTTTGTCAATTTATCATGAGGATAGTAATCCACTTCAACAGAGAGCAAATCTTGAACAGTTCCTCTTCAGTTGATTCTTTTGTGTGGCTGTTACAACCATTAAGGATTCTCTGGTTGTGATTGCAAGGTAGGATTTCATATGGTTCCACCATAGTTAGAGATTGAGAATGGCGTAGGACAGAGATTAAGAGGGATTAAGGCTAACTGTATGGGGATTGAAATGAAGAGATCCTCCTGAATATGGGGGATTGAAATAAAGAGATCCTCCTGAATAACAGCTCAAGTTCAATGATGGAAAGTTGGATCTTGCATGAGACTTTGATAAACTGTGCCTATGTTTGTTACTTATTTTTATCTATGTATATACGTTTGGTTCACAAATTAAAGGCTTGAGCTTGAGTTGGAAGATTTTATCATTGTTAAGTAAATGAAATGTAGAAAGGAAAAAGAACATCCTGCTTTGTTGCTTTTTATGTACTTTTTGGCTGACACATGCTACTACTTGATATAATGCTTCAATTCAGTTTCTTCTATCTTTTCTTTCCTTTTATAAAAACCAAAGGTACTTGAGCAATTTTCCTCTCTACAGTAGTATCAAGTATACCTCGAGCTGGACAGTGTGTGCTTCAATGCTTTTGCATAGGCTTAATAGAAAAAGGTTAATGTACTAACTTTCGCTTTAATTCTTTTGGTGGCTCTCTGCAGTATGAGATGTAGTTCCTCCTGACACTGTATCGGTCAGTTCACGGTAAAAGGTCAACAGTGGAGGAACCAATCAAAAGGAATCCAGCTGCTGTGAAGATTAGCCCATGGACGTTAAAGTACGATTGAATGCAGAGGATGTTTCAAAGGCTGCTGCTGAAGCAAGGAAGAAATCGAAATTCCTCCAGCCGGTGGTGAGAAACAAAGAACTCACGCTTGAAACAAATAGCAGTTTAGGCGAAGTGACGCCGAATGGTGCCTAGAATGATAACAATAGAAGGAGAGCTAGCAAACGAGTTCGACTCCCTGCAGAGCTACCCTTTGAAACCTTGAGTAAAATTCCCAGTGATATAGCCCAAAACAGTAGAAGGCCCATGATAACTGAGTCAAGCAGTTTAGGCTCCTTCAGCTTGAAGCACGGAGTGATTTCCGAACAAGCGAGGACTGCCCACCTCAGGTGTTGTTGTTGCTTCTTCACCTGAGAAGTTTGACTCTCCTGATATTCACCCACTCCGAGTGTCATCCTCAGGAGTTGAAGACGCTACACATCTTGTAGGCCACCTACTATCTGGAATGACTCTTCAGAAGGACATTCCATTGTCCATCACTCAGTGATGGAGCGAGGCATCTGGTGGGGAGGATAGCGAATGTAGCCTACCCGACTGTGCAAAGGTCAACAAGGTGGAGTAGCATTCTTTTTGGCTCTGATCAACAAGATGACAGAGTCAGAAGATTGATGATACCCTCTTCATCAAGCCAGGCTAACATCAGGAAGCATTGAGCCTCCAAACATACTTGGAATTCTTCTGTAAGCTTTTGAAGCTACATGATCTGTTGACATTTCTTAATTTGTTGATGATGTTTGTCCAGTAGTATATACCTTCAACTTGGCCTGTTCCATTGTCCATTGAATTCAATTTTTGGTTTTTGGGAGAGGCGCTGTAATGTCTAGTGGAAAAAGATTGTGTCTATTCTCTTGTCCTCAAATGCAGCATTCAATTATCACTTCTTGCTGCTATCAATTGACAGATTTCTACTTAACAAATTTTTGGAGTGCCTTCACGTTCTAATGGAGAAACTGCTGCCCATTATTCTGGATACAATCAGTTAAATGTTAGTCAGAAGTCATCTCCATGGTTAAATACTTGTATATCCTCTCACATTGCTGGTCCTAAGCTCCAATAAAGGAGAGGCCACGGGCGCCACTGTAACAATCTCTCCATCCCCTAAAGGAAGAGTAAGGTTGCTTACATGTTACCCCTCCTCGGACTACACTTTGTGAAATTACACTCAGCTTTGTTGTTGTTGGAGAGAACTCTTTAATTTGCCTTAAATGACAACTTCAGAGAGTAGTAGATTCATTGATTGAACTGATATCCACATTGTGCAGAAATTCTCAAGCATGCTTAAAATATGTTGAAGTATTCTATTTGACATACATAATACTCGACTTGTTAGATATTACAAAGCTTAAATGAGCATCATGGTGATATCTTACCATTTCCTTCTTTCACCTCGGCCAGTAGGAATTTAAAACTCGATTTCCTTCCTAAATTCTTCGAATCCAAAAATACATTATAGCACCCCCAGCCCCGATCCAACTCGATCACTAACCCACCACCCACTACCTCTCCCGTCCCTGAGCCGCATGACTTCAACCCTTAATCTTGGGCCTCGACACTCATCCCTGATTTTTGCCCCTAGAACTCGCCTTGCCCGATGATAACATTCATGGTGGCATACCTACTTGTATGAAGTTTTGAAAGTTGAAAGGAGATGCAAGACAAGGTTGATGAATTCCACAAGAACAAGAAAATGCTTATCATAAAAGAAAAACTTAAAAATTGTGGCGACGAGTGAATTAAATGTTACACATATTTTTTAGTCCTAACTCTTAAAAATAGAAAAATTGAGGCCCACATAAAGCTCAAAGGAGTTGGATTTGCAATGTGTCCAAGAAGGGATTACACGCCCAAGCCCAAGTCCACTAAAATTGACAAATTCTATTTCTATTTTCTTTAGTTAGTCTTGTTAGAAGTGTGACATTAATTACTTGAAATTTCTAATTTCTAAGTGAGATTTATTATTTGCCATTTGAGAAAGGTAAAATTGAACCCATAATACTATGGTTGATTGAAATGCACGATTTTCCCTATATATAGTTTTTTTTTTCTTTCTTACACAACATTATTATCAATATTATTGAGGTGTTTTCTTACACCTTTATATTTCTCACTTAAATTTTTCAAACTTACAAAACGACTTTGTAAGAGGTAAGATTAAATTTTTGTGCTTGATATCTATGACTACCAATTTATTGAAGAGTAGGATAGATGGAAGTGCTGATTATAAAATGCATCAACAATTAAAAGTTAGAATAAAATTGCTCCAACAAATGAATGTTGATAAATTATATTAAAATGAAAGTTAAAAGAGAAGCGATCCAACAAAATAACAAAAAAATATATATATAATTTTTTTATCTTTTTTGATTTTTTTAATATTTTTATAGTATTTAGAAAAGTTAAAATTGTTGATTGTGTTTTTGAATTTTTTCAATTTTGTAATTTATTAAAAAAAAAATCGTAGTCAGAATTAATGTCTAAATCATTCCTAATTCCAATTCTTCATTTCAATCTCTCTCTCCTTCGTTTTGCCCTAATTTTGGGGTTTGTAGTCCAAGCTCTTGGATTAATTGAACTCAACTATGATTTGAATCAATTCTTTTGTTTTTTTTTTTTTTGGTTGTTATTTGGGAGATGTGATTTTATAGCATTCTACGTTTCCCTACACAAAAATCATTTTCTCATTCAATCTGTAAGTAGTCGAGATGATTTACTCAGAATAATCAGATGGATTGTGCTTGTAGCAGTTCTGCTATGGCTACAGTTAATTTAATACAAATAGTAAAGGGATTCATGATCATACAAAGCGGCATTTATGTGCAAATACAATAAAGAGTGGTGCATACAAGAATGTCAGGACAATAAGAAGAATGCTTCATCCTTTATACTGCACAAGATGATCCACCTGATATCTATTCAACTGCTTTACACAAAGTAAATGCAATAAAAAACACAACTTACACAAGGTTCCAATGTCAGATCATTCTTGCTGTACTAAATTAGCCCCATATTCCTTATTTGCGCCTAACAGAAAAATCTTTCCCCAACAACCCAATTCCCAGAAAGAACATGACAAATAATGGACCTTTCCATCAAAGCTAGGTATTTCAATGGTTACTTCGGGGTGGAGACAACGGGTGTGTCTGGCATGACGGAAGGAAAATATTTTCCAACATTCATCGCGATAAAGCATTTTTCATCAAAAGGGAAAGAAACAACTTAACATAGTTAACACATTATCAAATTTGAGGTACTAAATTTACCAAAACAATACCATCATACCATAACTTCCACATCTTACAATTATCATATGTCACCTGTTTTATATTCAACCAAATCCTTAGAAAATGATCTAGAAGACAAACCTTTCCAAGATAAAACATTTTTCTCCATATGAAATGCACCCCATAATGTCACTAAACATGCTCAATATTGAAACTTAGGAAATTCATTCAAGATTCAAAACTATCCCTTTGTTTGCATAATTACATATAACATATCCCACCTTCTTTTTATATCCGTACAAGAGGAAGCCAACTAGGTTGTTGTAGTTGTAGAGCCAGAAGTTATACAAGGGATTCAAAGACACTATAATGTCACATCTTGAATTTGAAGGTGAACAAAACGCAATATTTGGACCTCCTTTGCTGCTACATGAGATTTATTCCTTATATCAAAGGGATCCAACAGTTTATATATAATCAAACAAATTCATTTTCCTCTATTTGCTCCGTATAATTTTTCAATGAAGGGGATGCAATTTAACCTGCTTATTCCTACCGAGCTCTGACCCTGGGTTCTTGCAGTTATCCAAGACAGTATATAAGCATAAATATTTGAAGTCAAGGCCATGAATCAAACTTTGCTCCTTTTAATATTAAACTAAAGCAACAGGATATCATCTGGGATAAATTAGCATGGAAGAGATTTAGCAGGGTCATTCAAGGACATATATTCATTGTTTCTGAATTCTAATTCAATGGCATTTGCATTTCAATAGTCTCAAAGAGCAAAGTAACGAGACAGCAATGTAGCTAGGTTGACATTATATTCAAACCAACTTCACAATTCCTAGCCAAGGGTTAATGGAGACAACCTCTATAGCTCACACAAGGTAGATAAGGTCTGCACATCCCTTCCTCCCCAAACCCAACTTGTGGGATTACAGTTGGTATGTTGTGTTGTTGTTGTTGCAACTTCACAAGTTCATCTAGGGGTGACACACAAAATATCGACAGTAACATTCAGAATGTGGCAAATCTAGAAGGACAAATCCATATCAGTGTTAAGCTTATTACACAAAGAGATGCACATTGGCAACAAGTAACACACACCTTCATTCATTTATCTAACAAACTAGAAACTATATACATGCTCTACTAGGAACGAAAGACAACTTCTCCAAACTAGTAAATGCAGCACTTATCAACATAATCTCACTGACCTTTTAGGCACATCAATCTTGAACAACACAAACAACATGAGGAACCTTCTCATTGTCAAAAGGCAGACACATACTACAGCAAACTCCTCCGCGATCTCAAATGCTAGCTCCCCATGATACGCCTTGCAATACATATACAACACGACATTCGCAGCTAGATTCTGAAGCATCAGCAGAGTTGCAAAGCCGGAACATACAACCATCTGAAATATAACCCCAAAGCTCGTCCACCCACCATTGGCCTCACCTAAGGATCAAAACTCGAACAACCACCCACCAATAAGCTTATCAGAATCCCGAAAAACAGCAGCACTGATAAAGCAACCAACTTCATCCCCTTAACCAAATAAGCACTTCTCCTCAAAGGTTCATAACCCCATTTAGATTCAACCACCACAATCACATAAGCCAATGACCAATTAACCTGCAGCCCAATCAAAACCAATACAAGCACAATCCCAAAACAGAGAACTAAACTCATTGAAGTAATCTGAATCTCGTAACCCAGCCCAATCCCAAGAAACTGCAACCCCTGAACCACAAACGCCAAGACAAAGGCGAAAAGTAGAGAATCAACCCACAATGGCATTCGAAACGAGAAAGGTTGAAACAAGGGGGAAAAAAGACAATAGTGATCTAATTGACGAAACAAGCTTGACGGGTCTACCAAAAACCCATGAAAAGTGCTGTAGGTGATTGTACAATACAAAATCGAAAGAAAACTGCAAAGAGAGGTACACAAGGGGAACAAGAAGGAACTGAGCATCAGCTGGTAACTGGGTTCGGGTCTGAATCCGGGTCGGATCATCAGGCAACCGGCAACGAAGGAGAAGGATAGATAAGTATTTCCCGTCGGGAAAAGGTGAAACCGACTCAAAGATAGTGGCTTGGAATATAGGATAGATGATGAGGGAGAAAGAAAGAGGTAAAAGGAAGAGAACTGAAAGAGCTAAGAAATGGCGAGAGTGAGCATTGATTATACGCTTTGATTCAGAAAGTACTCCCCACAAGTTAAGGGTATGGGTATTTGCAGACATTTGGGAAATCGATGATGATGAAGAAGACGAAGAAGAATCCAGAAGGAAAACACAGAGAAAAAACTGGTGTCAATTACTTAGTACTGTATATTTCCAAGTTGGAATATAAAGGGTGGTTTGTTTGAAGTTGACCGCATCAATGGGAAAAATAACTCCAGGTTTTTTAGCTGAATGCTAGAGAAAGGCCTTTCGAGGATCGATCAAATTATTGATAGAAGGAAAATGTGGCTCGGTCACTGATAGAGTGAATAGATCAGAGTCGTGAAGCTGAGTACTATTTGATCGAGTGGTTAAAAATTATTTATTTTTTAAAAATATTTTCACTATCCTACAACTTGCAAAATGCAAATATACACTTCATAATACTATATAGTTGTTTTTAAATTTTAGCAGTATAATCCTTGTATTTTTTAAAGTAGTTATTAAAAAATTCGATATACAATATTATATATTTATATATATATCACTATACAAATAATTCATATTTTGTTTTTATAACAAGACTTAAAATTTAATATATAATATTATACATTTTGTATACAAATAGTATACAAAATTTTAAAAGGGGTTTATATATTCATATACAATATTATACACATTTATATATATATATTTTTAAATCGACTTTATCTTCTTCATCGACCCATGCACTAGATCCATCCAAAACACATAAAAAAGTACATCAATTTATCCTAAATTTCATATTTAAAGCTCCTCAATACATACCCGATCTTTTACAATAACACTAAAACAGAGCTTATTCATTTTTCAACATATACGAAGTTTCTCAAGCATAATAAGACTCTCAATAAAATAGAAAGCTAAGAAAAAAACGAGAATAAGAAAAACAAGAACGGAGGAAGAAACTGTTTTTGAATTGTTAGATTAAGTGATGAAAAATAAATTTCAAACTAAATTTTAATGACATTATTTTCTTACATTTTCTCCTTACACTATTAAGATTGTTTTAGTGACTTGTCGTTTTTTGCCATTGTCTATGCAGTGCAACGGACTTGAATGGTGAAAATTTGACCCCCGGAGATCGGAGACCGGCGCCGGCGAGTACGTAGCTCTGCCTTTGGACGATGACAAGAAGAATCAGCTATTGGGTGTAGGAGTATTAATCACATGTTTTAGCCCAATGGTTTCTGGTCTGTTTTTGAAATATTTTGAGTTTTAATTTTATCGTGGTTTACTATTTAGGGAAAGACACTAATTTAATTTGTAGTCTGTTTCCATTTAACTTCTAGGAGGCCGTATGTTTTTTTTTTTGAAAAATGCTTATTTTAGTAATAGCATGGCCAAATTTCAGAAATTAAAATAAGTGTTTTTCTATAAGAAAACTGTTTTTCATGTTTCAAAAATAATTCTCCCCAAAAGACTTTTCCGAAAATACACTTATTAGCCAGTGCTCGGTCAAACACTAATCGCTATTCAAAAGCCGTTTTTTAAATTTATGGGTCAAACACAAACTACTTCTCACCGAAAGTACTTTTGATGTTGACTTCTCAAAATGTTCGATTCGGTAAACTCACTACATTGCATCATTGGTCTCAAGTGATAAGTAAGCATTTCTACTTTGAGAGTGTATATCTAGACGCCTTCAATTGGCAAAATACTTCAACTCATCCTAATTGTGTCTCGTGAACACCTTACATAAATTTTAGACGTGTTTGATGATTATTTTTGTAAGCTGAAGTATTTACTTATCAATGAGCCAAATATCCGCTAAATTTAAATATGTGTTTATGTATTATGCAAAAGAAAAACTTTTCAACTGTTCAATTACTTTATTAAGACAACAAATTGAAGCAATCATTTCAGTTTGATTAATTGAGGATTTACAACAAAAAAGTGTTCTATCTAACTAAGGTACTAATTACAGAATTCAAATTTGAAATTTCGAGTACTTTACCATCCACTATAATATTTAATAAAATGTTATTGAAAATTGGATAAAAATGAAAATGGAGTATTAATATGAAAAAATATGGAGCAGATGATATTATTACCTACTTAAGACATGCTAAAAAAGAGGATTGACAAACCAACTAATGCTACTGAATATGCTAATAAAATTTTAGATTGAACTTTGAAGAACAAACATGATTTATATATATATTTATGTATGTATATATATAAGATGTAGGAATAGTCTTGAGGCTTTTTCCGAAAGAGAGTATAATATAAGGCACTATTTTCAATCGGAGCCGAGCTAGAATGGTGAGAGGGATTACATCCAAATCCCTTTTGTAGGAAAAGTATACTACACTGTATACGCCTGACTAAATTGATATTATATCTAAATATTACATAGTAAATTTTTTAACATAATTTGAAAATTTATTTCAAATTTTCTTTAAATAAAATTTTATTTTATCACAACTCAAAGTTTACCACCGAAGATACCATATTGCTGCTATTGATCACACGAGACAAACCAAATTAAACAACTTACACAATAGCACATTCTTCCTCAATCATCCAATGCAGATACGTACTCGCCGGTGCCGGTGACTTGACTCGACGCATCGGCAAATTCTTCACCATTGAAGTCATTGCAATACATGTACAAAGCCACGTTCCCCACAAGATACTGATTCATCATCATAAACCCCAGCACTGGCCCTGCAGAGTCTGCAATATCACCGTCAAGCTCCTCCACCGATTACCCTTCACCGGATCCATAAGGACTAAATATATGGAGCCCCAAACCACAATAAATCCCATCAGAAGCCCGTGAATTAGCATCATAGACAAAGCTACCCATCTCTTCCCCTTTACCAAATAAGCACTTCTCCTCAGCGTTTCAAAACCCCACTTCGATTCAATCACTGCTATCACATAAGCTAACGACCAGTTCACCTGTAGCCAAATCACAGAACCGGTAAAAGCACCATCGACCCGAAATGACGAAAAACGAGAAGATTCGAGACGCATTTGAGTTCAATTAATCCGAGAGATTGAAGAATTTGGACTGAGAAAACCAAAACCAGGGCGAAAACGAGAGCGATTGTAATGAGAATGATCTGGGAAACGATTAATGTGGAGAAAAGTGGGAAGAAGGAAGTTCTGATAGATTTAAGAGAGGAAACAAGGTTGATGGGTCTGTCGTAGAAGGATTGAACAGCGCTGTGTGTAATTATGGCTACGGGACAAAGGGAAAAGAGGGCCAGAAACAGAGTGCACACAGTGGGAACAATAATTTCTGAAATTGAAAGTGAAAATGGGGAAATTGAAGTTGATCAGAGAAAATGGAGAATTCATAATCAGGATGAAAGAGGGCGAGGTGGAAAGAAGGATATACAAGTAGGGTGAAAAAGATAGGCAAGAGGAAGAGGAAAGTGCATAAAAATGGCGAGACTGAGCTTTCACATACGACCGCTGATTTCGATCTCTCTCCACATGCTGCCATTTTCCGTAGAAGCAGACATTGGAGGTGAATGATTACAGGAGAAGAAGATCGCTGAGAAATTAGGGAAAATGAAGGAAAAAACAGTATACAGATATTATCCCATTTTGACTTGATTTGCAACTTTTGTGGTTCTCATAGCATCTGCCTTTTATTCTTTGCATAATAATATTTTATCTTATAAAATAATTATTTAGATACCTTCAAATTTTAAGTAACACATCTGTATTGATTATCAACAAACATAATAAGAATGAATTAAAGTGTTTAGTAGACAGTTGAAATCAAATTAAAATATTTATTTGTGTTGAGATTTGTTTATGTGTTATAACTTTCTTTTTTGATAATTAACTGTGAACTAAAAGTATATAATTTTTAAAATTCAATATTACATGTCGGAAGAAAATTTCAATATTAAATTAACTTTTACTCAGCTTAATTACTATTTTAGATGATTTTAAATTCATAACTAAACGCCTATATTAACTTAAGTAGCTGTTCACAAAAAATAAAATATTTACATGAGAATGTTTCTTTACTTTAATGCTTCCCAAAATAATTACACAACATACCCCATTTTATTTATTTTTTCGGGCTGATGTCATGTTTTACGTCAGCGTTGCACATTTTTTTTGTCTCTTAGTTGTCAAAATATGGTATTACTTTATTTCTTTTTCTCTCTTTTTCTTAATTTATTCATTTAAATTAATTTAAATAATTAAAAACTATTTATTTAATTTCAAATATTAAAAAATTTAAAAACAGAAAAAACTCTACCTGATTTTTTGTAAAATTTAATTAAAATTAAAAAATTCTTTAATTTATTTCAATCATAATTTAATTTCCAATTTCATATAACTGACTATCTCAAATGTTTTTTTTGTTTTTTTAATTATTAAAATCAAAATTAATGAAAAAATATTTTTTACCAAATCATTATTCTGTTTTCCCACCATAATCCGATTGCATGTTTGAATTTGACTCTTTTTTTATTGTTCAATTTTTTATTTATCTACTCCCTTTTTTATTTTTCTTTATTCTTTATCTTTTTTCTCTATTTTTGTTTTAAAAGAAATTCTCAGATTATATTATTAATTATTTTTTTATCGAAATCTAATTTCACTCAAATTTGGTTTTTTTTTCTTCTTTTCATTTCTTTTTTCATCTTATTTATTTATTTTTTAAAAATCTTATCTAATTCTTTTTTCTTTTTCTTTTTTTTTCATAATCCGATATTATTTTTTTGTCTTTTTTTAATTTTTTTTTTATTTGCTTGAGGTATCCTCTAGTCGCTCAATGGACACTCTTCAAAGTGCTCCATGACATCATCACAACATACCTATATAATGATACTGCATCATGATTTACTACTTTAGTCTCTTCAACGAAGATTCTTTAAGATTCCCACGATACCATCATAAGATATCTACATACTAGTATGGTATCATTAAGGCCGCCTTAGACCTTTAGGGAAAAATCATATGTCCTTAGTGATACAATAATAGTAATGCTATATCACACAGATCATTTGGTGCCCACTTTAAAACTCCTCAATTATAGCATCACGTTGTATCAATATACTAGTGTGACATTATTGAGGTTTGTTTAATTCTTCAACAGATTCTCTACCCTCCATGATACTACCACAATATATCTATAATGTCATGTTATCATCATGCCTATTTCAATTCTTCAACAAGACACTTCGCCTTTCCATGCTACCATCATATGCCTATATAATATTATGATATTCATTGAGGTTTTTCTTTTCAATCTTCACGAGACACTCCTCACACATCTATGATACTATTACAATACACATATATATCGTCATGGTATCATTTTGGCTTACTCACCCTTAATGACATCATCACAATATATCTATATACCGTCATAGTATCATTAAGATCTTCTTTTTGTCCTTCATTAAGAAACTCCTTTGTCCTCAGCGATACCATCATAAAAGATATTTATATAAGAAGATATACGCGTCTACTTCGATCTTTTGTTGGCAGAAACCTCTTAGTCTTCAATGATACAATCACAATACATCTATATACCGTCATGATATCATTAAGATTTGCTTCAATCCTTTAGTAAAACACTACCCTCTACGATACCATCATAACATATTTATATATACTAATATGGTATCTTTGAGGTTTGGCTTAAGTTCCTAATGATACCATCATAATATATCTATATATTCTCATTGCGGGTATCATTGAGGTCTATTTCAGCTTCTTCAATGACACTCCGCAACCCTCCATGATACCATCACAAAGATACTTATATAAGACAGTATCATCGGTGTCTTTCTAGCTCTTTCCGCCGAGACACTCCGCCTTCCGTGATATTATCATAGTATATTTATATTCAGCATGATATCACAAGGTCTGTCACTTTTCAAAGGAGAAACTCCGTAGTCTTTAATGATACCATCACGATATATAATATATTGTCAAGTTTGTTTGGCCTCTTCACTTATACCATCATAATATATCTATATTGCTTGTTGGCCAGACATCGGCGCTTGCTTCATTCCTTCAAAGGAGACACTCCTCACTCCTTATGATACCATCACAAAGATATCTATAAACTTTTATAGTATCATTGAGGTTTAATCTACTTCCTTCGAGACACTCCTCAACTTCTTACTTCGTAATACCATCATAGTATATTTTTATATTAGTATGGTATCACATGTTCATTCAAATTCTTCATAAAACTCCACAGCTCTTTAGCGATACTATCACAATATATCTATATACCATCGTGGCATCGAGGTTCGCTTCGCTCTTGAGTGGGACATCTCCTCAACTTCTCTATGATACTATCACAAGATATCTATACTGCCGCTGTATCATTGGTGTCCGTCTACCTTCACCGAGACACTACCAGTCCATGATACCATCATAGTATATTTATATATTGTCACGTATCATTGAGGTCTACTTCAATAAGACACTTTTCGATCCTCTATATCATCCACATAAGATATATCATATAATCGTCGACTATCATAAAATTAAAATTAAAATTAGACAAACAAAACCAAAAAAAAGATAACAAGAGAAAACAAAAAAAAGGAGCCAACAGAGAAAAATAAAGCAAGAAAAAAAAGAACAAAAGGAGAATATGAATGTAAAAAGAAACAAAAGAGAATTACATTAAGTGTTGGGAGGAAAGAAACCAAAATAGTTTTGTTAGTTCTATAATTGCTACTACCATGAGGGTACATTAATTGCTACTAAAAATAAATAAAGACAAAAAAAAGAAAAAATTAAAAAAACAAAAAAAACATGTAATTTAATTAAAATTAAAAATTTTAATTAATATTTTTTTAGTTTTTTAATTTTTTATTTTTTTAATGTTTTAAAATAAAAAAAATATAACTAACAAAAAAAAAGAATCAAGCGTAAAAATAGAAAAATAAAATAAAATAAAAAACAAGGAAACAAATAATAAATTTTTTATGAAATAACTCTAATAAAGGATAAAAAGAGACAAAAAGAATAAAAATAATAAAACAAAAGGACAAATAATAAAAATGAAAGCACAAAAGCAATAAAATAAAAAAAAGACAAAAATAATAAATGAAAAAATGCAAAAAGATAGAAAAAAGAGCCAAAGGTTCAATATAAATAAATGGGGACATTTACGGTAAATAGTTTGCCCCAATTAGGTATTAATAAAATTAGTATGAAAATGGATAAATCAGGGTAATTAATTTATCTTTATAAGGTATTTTATTAATAATGGGCCTCGATATCACAATAGAAGTTTCAAGGTAATTTTTAAAGTTTTAAATTTTTTATATTTTTTATTTTTTTTATTTTTTTTATTTTTTTTATTTTTTTTATTTTTTTTATTTTTTTTATTTTTTTTATTTTTTTTATTTTTTTTATTTTTTTTGAAAAAATTGCATAACATAATACAATTATGAAAATATTTATATATAATGATCACGCTTTAAAAATTATATAATATGACTTTATTTCATTTAATGTGCCATCTAGTTACTTTTTATTTTTTATATATTTGATTATTATTTTACGTCTCTTATTCATCACTGTAAATTCCTTTCAATAATCACTCAATCCCTCTTTTTATCCCCGTCTCTCACTAATGGGTCACTCATCAAAACCGTATTCGGCCAACTCAATCTTTCTTCCATCTTTCTACCCCCCTTTTCTCTCGCATCTCTATTTCTCTTTTTTGATTGTTCTTGTTCAAAATCGTATTTTTCGACTCCGCCTTCCTCAAAGTCAACTCAAGCTCGTCAATGACTAATTCGGCGATCGTACTTAAAATACAAAGTTTGACCGGAGAATGATAGAGTAGATATGATGATATTCCTCCTGCTTTCTTATCCCAAAAGTATTTCTTCTCGTATATATTTTTTATAGAATCTTTTTTTTCAAATTCGATGTATTTTTGTATTTTGCTTGTATTTTTATATTAGAAGGAAGGAGAAATTTCTACTATGATTTTTATTTAATTTTCAATTTAAGATATGTATTTTTTTGTATTTGCATAAAAATCTTCAACCGTGTAATTCATCGACCTTTACTAATCAATCTTTATGATTTTTGGTGTATCAAATAGACGGTGAATCCCGTTAATTGTGGTAATCGATTTTTTTTTTTTTTTGAAAATTCTATTAGCGTATTTTATAGGTTATTTATACTATGTATTTTGACATTATCTTTTCACCGTTATGTATTTGATTTTTAGGCTTCTATGTATTTAGTTATATTTATGATACAATGCAAAACACACACGCACACACACACACACACACAAAGCATATATATATATGTTGTATCGTTATGTATTTATCAACTAATAATCGCTTTTAATAGAGATACATATTAGTACTTTTTGGATACAATTAATACACAATTTTTATGGCCTTTTTAGAATTATTTGTTAAAATACATATATTTGATTGTATTTTTATGATACAAATTATTCATTTTGTTTTAATTCGTAGAATGAAAAATATATGATTATGAAAATAATCACTTTTCGCATTTGTTTTACAAGGTGTTAATATAAATAACACTTTATCCTATTTAGAGTTCATTTAATTAAGAAATGTAATAGTTATCAATTGCATGAATAATCGTAATTGATTATGAGATAACCTACTTTTCGCATTTTTCTTTATAAGGTGTTAATATAAAATAAGTAACTTCATCCGTTTTTAGAGTTCGTTTATTTAAGGAATGTAATTGAATACCAGAATCGATTATTTATGCGAAACATAATCCCGAAATCGACTACCTTATCAGAATTTATATTTGTATTTGATGTGTTTTATCTATAGTAATACAACACATGACACATAAAATATTGCTATTTTAAGTAAATGTTAAAATATTGCTACTTAAGCCTATTTTCGCTCAAAATATTTTCATTTTTGTAATTTCCTTTTTTTTTATAGTGCAATTTTTTCTTTTATTCTTCTTAAACTATTATTAGTATAACCGTCATAATAAATAGAACTAGGTTGCCTATCAAGTATATAATTTATTATAATATGTTAAATTACACTGATGATATAATTTTCTTTTGAGTTTACATAATATGTAAATTAACGTTTTTGCGGAGCCAAAAATTCATAAAGAGAACTCAAAAAAATAATAGAGCTTCACATTTATGATTATTTCAATTTGTGATCTAAGGTGATTTTTGAATTTCTTTACTCATTAAATTAATTAACTTTTCTATCAATGACTTGTATAATAACAATAATAATAATAATTATTATTATTATTATTATTATTTTATTTGCATTATATAATTTCCTGGTGAAAGAGATTCAATTGAACTACTTCACAAAGCTCCTTTAAATTTGACATTAATAGGGAGGTGGAGAAGTTGGGATTTCCTTTTCACATAATGTCAAAACAGACGTACAAGTTTTTTTATTTATTTTTATTTATTTATTTATTTATTTTTGTAATATTTTTTTTAACTAGAGAACAAAGAACATAGACATATTATAAATTTAATTCTAATATTATTTCATGAGATCTACGTAATAATGAATCAAATGCTTCTTTTAATTAAAGTAACTAAAACTTATAAAAAAAATCATTGAGCGATAATGGTTACCGATCGTATTTGGTGGTTGCTATTGATGATCGTGATTGATAATGGTGGGATTATGGTCAAAGATGATATAGGTATGAAAGTGGTTGTTGATACGGTAAGGAGTGATAATAGTTGATAATAGTGGTTTACCATACAAAGAAATAATTAATGTAATTGGTAAAACTACCATCATTATAGAAATTTTTGAATAAACATTTTAATGATATTAAGATTTTTTTTTCACCCTCATCATTCGAGTCGAAATTTCATCTCACTACAATATCCTTAGGGGTCACTTATGGCTGTACTGCTAGAGCACGTAGCTGATGTGCTAGATATTAAATTCCTAAATAGACATTTGAGTTTGGTCTCCGCAATTCTAAATCTATATAACTAATACATATATAAGTTTTAAAAAAATTCATATTATTTTACAGAATAACGCGAAATAATTAATGTAGAATAACTAGTCTACGTAAAATAATATATTAATTTTCATAACTACTTAATATATTATTAATATCTTAATTTTAACCTACAACTAGAGTGTGACCAACATTAACATGAACGACTTGGTCTTGGTCACCCATAAATAGAGAAACTTCCAATGCCCCTGTTGAAAATTATTCATTTGAATATTTCTTAGAGCTAATACTTACTACAAATAGTCAAAAGAAAAGGCAGGTTCATAACAACTAATATCTCCAACTGTTCGTCGTCTTCTTCATCATTGATCTCGCTTATCATTCGCCTCCAATGTCGATTTGCATCTACGAAAATGGCCGCAGCAGCCTATGGAGAGAGATCCCGAAATCAACAGTGCTCATAATGAGATCTCACTTTCCATTTCCTATGCCCTTTCGAGCCTCTTCCTCTCTTCCCTATCTTTTTTATTCTCGTCGTCTATCCTTCTTTCCACTCTAGCCCTCTTTTCATCCCGATTACGATTTCACCATTTTCGATCAACTTTCCTATCCAGTTTCGAAATTGTCTCACTCATAACGGTTCTCACTGTCTTTGGCCCTGTTTTCCTCTGTTCCGTAGCCGCAATTACACACAGCGCCGTTCGCTTTCCACGATAGACCCATCAACTTCATCTCGTCGATTAAATCTATCGTACCTTTCTTCCCTTCTCCACCTTAATCGTTTCCCAACATTTCTATCTCAATCGCTCTTGCTTCCTAACTGTTCTTACTCTTCTACCCCAAATTCTTCGAAATCTAGGATTAATTGAACTCAATAACGACTCGAATCACTTCTGGTTCTCGCTAATCCTCGTACTCGTACCGGTACTGCTATGGCTACAGGTAAACTGGTCATTAGCTTATGATAGCAGCGGTTAATCGAAATATGGATTCGAAACGCTGAGGAGAAGTGCGTATTTGGTGAAGGGGATGAGATGGGTAGCTTGACACACATTTGTTTTACGGGCTTGTGATCGGAGCAATGGTGATTGGGACTAACGTAGTTTTCGTGCTTCTGGGTGCGGCGAAGGGTAATAACTGGAGGAGTTTTTCTGTTACATCGCAAATTGTGCAGTGTACAGTGCTGGGAGCTTTGGGAATGAATCAGTTTCTTGTATTGAACGTTGTATTGTATATGTATTGCAAGGACTTGAATGGCGAAAAGTTGCACTTTGAGTACCTATCTCTGCCCTTGGAAGATGACGAGAAGAATCATGATGTTGTGTAGTTAGTACCTGTCGGGACTCAAAAAATAGTGAACTCTGCCTGAGCGGGATGAAGCCCGAGGAAATTCAGTGTAACTGCAGAAATACTTGCAAATTGTTCATCTGGAACGATATATAAGATTAATCGAACAGTATAGTAGTTGATTCCTCCGAAGTTTCCTCGGCTCTTTTTCTTTTTCCTGGTGTTGAATATTGAATAAAAATGTACAGTACTTGTATTGATATGTAAAAACTATGGAATTAGTACATGTTATATTATGGACGCAAGATATTTATTACTGTTTCGATTCAAAATCTCTAACTAGAAGTGACACTAACAAGCCACTACTTGCTAGGTGAAAGAAAGACTTCAAAGAAGCGGAAATTTTAAAAATTCTTACAATGCCTGACTAGAGGAGTACTCGGAGTTGAAGATGATGGGCGGCACCACCGGGTGTATGTGCATGTAGTCGGCGTTGTTACGTGACACCGACACGTTTCATCAAAAAATATTATTAAACACCTATAAAACTCAATATATGTTACTAATACATATAAGATAAGCAAACTTTCAAGTGGGCTTATGACGTACAAAACTAATATATAATTTTTTCTATATGTATTATTACGTATATATATATATAATTCTTTTCGTGTTAATGAGTGCATGTGCACTTTTTACCCTTCTATACGAAATAAGCCATGTCTAACAAGATATCCCAAAACCCAAATTCGCCGGCGTAAACATCTAACATAGACTATATACAATTTGAGATGCATAATTTGGAAAAGAAAAGAAACTATGTAAAATGAATAAAGCTGCTCCACGAACCGTTACTAGCAAATTTGGCCTTTCTCTTTCACCATAGTGTCCATTATTAACATTGAAATTCGATTAATTAAAGATTCACCTCATGAAAATCCATACGTATTAGAGGATAAAACACTCTATAATAAAAATGACTTCATATTTGATGCAAGAATTAAAACCTCTTATTAAAGTTCTTAAGAATTAATGAAGGATATATACATTCCATCACTAACTCTCTTGTTAGTGCCTGTTTGATTTTTATCAGAACATAAGGTAAATTTCATAGGAAGATTATTTATGGAGCCTCAACAAGTAATGAATCCTAATGCTTGTTGAAGCTAAATAAAGACACTTATAAATTCTAATTACCTAAGCAAAAAAATATGCCAAGGTGCCAAAATATATTAATTTTAAAAGGAAAAATCAATTTTTTCAAAATGGCTGAGCATATTATCCGTTTATTTATATTATTGTTGTGATACATTTGATTTATTCATGTCATTAATCACTAACTAAGTTCTATTATTATCGAGCCACGCGACATAATCTAAATCCTTCATTACTTACCATCTTCATCCCTCTCACTCTTTTTACGAATGACACATGTGAGCTTATTTCATTAAGTTCAATGATATATTTAAACTTTTAACTAATTTAAATTAATAAATAACTAAAAAAAATAAAAAAAATAAAAAAAATAAAAAAAATAAAAAAAATAAAAAAAATAAAAAAAATAAAAAAAATAAAAAAAATAATTATCATTAATTGAATGATCGTCTCACAAATCTAACTTTATTTTTCCCATTCTAGGTCCATGCAAGTTGCAATACACGCATAATACCACGCTTTCACAAGATATCAATAATTTTTTACATATCAAATATAACTAACATACGTTTATTCAATAACCAAAACAGGAAGAAAAAAAAATCTCATCTATTCCGCCCCTCAAATAAAATTTATTACAATAATAATATATTCAATAATATTATATAAATATTTAATACGAGAAGTTTTAACGCGTCGTAGTCTTACCCATCTCACAAGAGAGAAATGAGATAAATTAGTCATACAGAATTATAATTCCAAGGTTATAATTCCGAGATGACTTTATCTGCCAACTAAACAAGCCAGGATAACTTTGTCCGCGGACCAAACGAACCTAGAACTGGGACTGTAACATGATTCTTCTCTTCGTCCAATGGCAGGGAAACGTACTCGCCGGCAGCAATTTCCGACGACAATTGCTCACCGTTCAAGTCTCCCTTCTTGCAGTACATATACAACACCACGTTCGCCACAAGATACTGATTCATCAGTACATATCCCATCACTGAACTTAGCACAGTCTGCAGTATCACCCCGAGCCTCTCTCCACTGTTCACCCTTCGCTGCACCCACAAGGACTAAAAACATGGCACAACAAACCACCATTAGTACAGTCAGAAGGCCGTAATATAGAAGGATCCCCTGAAAGCAACCCATCTCTTCTTCCCTTGACCAAATTCCTGCACTTCTCCTCAGTGTCTCATAACCCCGTTCCGATTCAACCACTGCTATCACATAAGCTAATGACCAGTTCACCTGTAGCCAAATCAGAACCGGCACGACCACGATCGATCCAAAAAAAACCCACGATAACAAGTGATTCGAGTCGAATCTGAGTTCAATTAGTCCGATAGATTGAAGAATTCGGAATACAAACATCAAAATTAGGGCGAAAAGAAGAGCGATTGAAATGAAAACGGTTTGCAAAACGATTAAGGTGGAGAGAAGGGGGAAGAAAGAATCCCTGATGGATTTAATCGACGAAACAAGGTCGATGTGTCTAATGTGGAAAGCTTCAACGGCGCTATATGTAGTAGTGGGCTACTCCACAGAGGAAAACAGGCCAAGAACAGAGTGTACACTATGAGTACTGTGATTTCGAAAATGGAAACGGAAAATTGAGGTTGATCAGAAAAAATGGTGAAATCGTAATCGGGATGAAAGAGGGCAAGGTGGAAAGAAGGATATACGATAAGAGAGAAAACGATAGGCAAGAGGAAGAGGATTGAAATAGCATGAAAATGGCCGGGATTAGATTTGAATATGCCCGTTGATCCGATGATCTCTCCATACGCTGCTCCGGCCATTTTCTGTCAAAGAAGACATTATGATTGAATAGCTGTGAATGTAGAAAATGAAGGAGACCTTACTTTTATTGTTCTTATGTAACAATGGCTTTTTCTTCCTTGACTATGACTGAGCTTTTTTTCTTTGATTTTTGCTCCAAGAACATTCAAAATAAAATAATTTTCAACTGTGCCATTGGAAATTCTTTTCATTTGAACAAGTCAGATATTAATATTCCGTCACCGTGGAAGAAGGATGTGACGGGATGATTGAGATTAGGCTTTGCATGAGTTCATCCTGGTCTCACTATATTCATTTCTGCTTAATTAAAAGTTTCTAGATTCATCAACTCAATACTAGTTGACTACGAACGATTACTTTAAAACTTAAATTTATCTATTAATTTTATTTACGATTAAATATCACAATGAAATAGATTGATATCTCCTCTTCTTAATAATAGGTTTCTTGTTTAAACTCTGAAAATATAGAAACTCCTCTTTATAGGGAGTACTTTTCCTCTTTAGTAAGTCTTTTTCTGTGGTTATTTTGAACTGAAAACAATTGGCTTATTGTTCTTACCCACTCCTTAATTAATCTCCCTCATCAATTAGGCCTAAACTTAGCTATTGAATGATGAGTTCAAATATTTAAATGGGGTAATTAGTTTACTTAACTATATGATTACAGATATGACATCAAATTTATAGGTGTCAAAATGATTGAGTTGAACAATTTGAACGGGTTAGTGGGTTAAATTGATAAATGGGCGGGTCAAAAGTTACTGGAAATGCAAATGCCGCTAAAATACTGGGTCAGAACTCAACCCTCTCAACTCTAATTAAGTTCTAATTGTTTTATTTGTTCTTTTATAACCTTTTGATAACTAATAAAATTAATTTTTTTCTTTATTATGACGAAATATAACATATTAAATAAAATAAAAATATCTTTTTTGAAAAAATATTTTGACAACATTTATCATTAAACAATTTTAATTAGATATCACCTCAAATTTTAATAGATCGAGTAATTATGAAGTCCAAATCCACATGTTCAAATCAAGAGCAATTGAACTTCAGAACAATCATGAAGTTCAAATCCACTGCATGTTCTAAAATTCAGTTTTTTTTTCAGTGCAGTTTTTAGAATCGGTTTGCATTGACTTATTTTAAAGTCAAAATAGGTTTTAAGTATTTGTATCGTATTTAGATAAATAAAAAATATTTTTAAACACTTTTTTAAAGATAAAATAATAAAAATAAAACAAAAATCGTACTGTAAATCCTAACTTAGCGACTTTCGAATATAAATACAACTAAAAACCAATTTAAATGTGCTCTAGAGTTTCCTTTTCCACCCTAAAACTAGCCACCATATAATTTATACTATGCAATCTTGAAATTCATGTCACATGATACATCCAATTAAGGGTGGGCACGATATAATATATATTGAAATTTAAATTTTATGATGTCGTGATTTCTATATTATGATATTTAGTAGATAGTTGTGTGATGTTTTTAAAATATTTTGATATTTGGTATCACATTCGATATTTATAAAAAATTAAAATAACATACCAAAGTATATAGTTAGCTATGTAATTTCATACATATTATTATTACTAGTCTTAAGCAAATACACATATGCTATCTCCTTATGTTAATAAGAGCCAATTTTTCAAAATAGCATAAATAATATTTAAAAGATATATTTGTGTAACAATATAAGAATTTAGAAAGAAAATTATATTGATAAATGATCGTATATATGGCTTAATTTGATCCACCGCTTGTTCTTCCTTTAATTGCTTCTAATACCTATAATCTAGTACTCGCCTTGGCCGATCACCCGAACTCCCACTTGCTGGTCGTAGCCGATTTTCCACATCAGAACCTTCCCCATTTCCCTTCCCCTACCCCCAATTTTAAAAATAATATTCTAGTACTTGCTTCATTTTGCAAAAGTATTGTAGAATCAACGCTTGATTGAACATAAAAAAGTCATTCATTTTTACATGAATACTTAAATTCATGCATTATACGTTAATTTCACGTTGTATTATTATAAAATTTGTATTACTATACACTATTAATGTATTAACATTTAATATAAATATTATTATTAAGTAAAACGCATTGAATATGTGAGTTGTATAGTATAAATTTAACATATAGTATAAGTTATTCGTTTAAACAATTAGCACTTACGAAATCTTATCGTAATTTATTACTGGCTTGTTTTGACACTAATAAATTGATATCATATAACAAACACATTATTTAATTGTAATTGATCGTAAAGTACCTTGTTATGTCACTAAACTAAAAAAGATTCATCAAAATTAGTGAAACAGCTTACTAGTGCTCGTAATTAGGTAGGTTATCTATATCACATTCTTTGGAGTGCGGCTGATCTTGTTAATCTTTAAAACACTTTGGGGTTGTCCTTTTTTTAAATTGTATTTTTCAAAAGTCCTAAACATAAGATTATTTTACATTTTAAGTACAATTTTATTTAACGTATAATAATTTATTAAAAGATAAAATCTAATCGCTTTTAAATTTTTAAATATTAAATTTTTTATTTTTTTTATGAATTTTGAGTTTTTTTAATTTTTTATAATATATAAAATTTAATTAATTTTAAAATTTAAATATTAAAAATAATTAAAATGACTATTTTGTCAATTGTGAACTTTATTTTAAAAGGATAAAAAAGGAAACTTACATTTTGCTACCGGATTTCGTGTTTTAAATATTGAGTAATAACTTAATTTTAAACTTTTCATTTTACTCTTTATGAGATGATTTCATAACTCAAAAGATTTCTTTTGTCCTTAATCTACGTATATTCAATAAAACGCTCAAAATAAATTAAAACAGAAGAATAATATAGATTTAACTAAAGAAAGTAAAATAACAAGAACACTTCGATTAATTGAAACAACTTAAAAAGATGCTATATTTCTATATTTTCTTTCTTTCTTCGACTATACCAACTTAAAAAAGAAGAAGAAGAAGAAGAAGGAATTTAACGTATTAATGTAAAATAAGTTGCACCTTTTAAATTTTCTGTACCGTGAGGTAAAATATTATGATGAATAATTAGTTAGTATAAGGAGAAAGGATTTCTGCTAACAAATACTGGTTTTAAAGTCTTAAATGATATATACATTGCATTCCATAAATGCGATCTATAAATTGCATTCAACAAATGCGATTTATAAATGCATTCGTCAAATGCGTTTTATAAATAGTATTCAAGAACAATGCATTTACACCACATTCAACAAACACGCACAAATCGCATTCTACAAACAACTACAAATAACACGATTTATAATCACATTCAACAAACACGAAACAAATCGCATTCTACAAACACAATTTATACATTATAATCCTAAGTATGACAATTTCCTACATGAAAACTCAAACTGGAAGTATCAATCTTTGTTTAGGATACAAACATGATCCAGCTTAAATGCCAAGTTGTTTCTTCTGCGATTTATAAATCACCTTCTACGAACACTTCCATTTATACATCGCAATCTACAATTACGATTTACAAAGTGTGTTCCATAAATATATTAACAAAGTGCATTCTACAAACACAATTTATAAATTTATACATCACATTCGATAAACACAATTTATCAAAGAAAATAAGATTTGAGAAGCAAAATTTTAATCAATCTGAAAGTACTAAATATGGTTCTTACATTTTACAAATAAGTAAGGATTCAATAGTTACAACTTTAATTAATGCTAAAATATTAAGATAATAATTAATAATAATTAATTAATAAAAATAGTAAATTATAATTTTGTCTATATTGTAGAGTATTTGAATGGGGGTGAAAAGTTCAATCAACATGTCTAAACGTCTTCACACTTTTAATATAATATGTACATTACATTACTAACAAATATATAAAATAGTATTAGTATAAAACTAGTTATTTAGACGTCAAAACTTTGACTATTCTATTTTCGAATAAATATTTTATTTTTTGTAATAGATTCACGAAGGAAATTGCTTATATTTTTTTTTTGAATATATTTACACGCAGATAACTTAGTAATGACATAACCGCTGACGTTTTTTCGGGGTAAATCAAAGTCATAAATATATTCTTTATTATATGAATACATATAAGTCAAATTCAAATAAACTACGATTCTCGATTTATCATACCATATAATAAATCAAACTTTAAAATATTGAATCATATAAATTAATTTAATATAATAATAATATCATATTGTTAAAAACTAGAAATCAAAATTATCGATTCAAAATTTTTAATACCATAGCATGTCCACCCTACCTCCGATGAGTATGTTGACAATTTGACATGATAATCATAAAAGTTGATTTTTAATCACCTTTTCTTTTTTTGTTCAACAGGCAAGGAAAAACAAATTCAATCGTAATCTTAATTCGATGCTCAATATTTATATTCCGACAAATTCACGTATTATATGACTTATTCCCAGGGACGACACTTCTAATAAAAAAATTTCATTTTCAAGAATTCAATTCTATATTTTCTAATAAAAAGAATTCACTCATCCCATCATAATTTATATCGGTGAAACTTATATCTTTTTTAAGTGCATTATACTCCGAAAATTTACCATAGTACATAAATTTGTTATTCCAATATAATTGACACAAGTGTAAAACTTTTCACATTGTTATTTCTATTAATAGGCTGTCCTTAATAAATTAGGCCACCAAATTTTTAATGTATATTGACTTTCAAAAAGACAAATGTATAGCCTCTTTTTGTGGACTTTTAATACCTAGTTTTCCTTACAAAGTACTCTACAATTCAATAACTTGGCTAAATGACAAAAATGCTCTAATTTCTCTTGATTTTCCTTTTTTTTTTTTTACAAAAAAATCAATATATTTTGTACTTCTTTTAAAATTTTTCTTAAAATTAAAAAAATAATCATTAAAAAAAATTATTTTAAAAATTTGAAAAATTCATTTATTTTGTACCATAAGAAAGTGTCATAATTCATTTAGATTGAAGGAGTAATTTTCTTGCGAACAGTAATCTACGACACTGAAAAAAAAAAATTATTTCTCCCGCTTCAATTTACGTGATATTTTTTTAGTATATTTTTAAAATAATAATATTTTTTAATATTTAATTAAAATTAATTTTTTATTTTTTTTATTTTTTTTATTTTTTTTATTTTTTTTATTTTTTTTAGTTTTTCTGTTTTTTTAAAAATAAATGATTTCTTACTTATTTCTTATATTTCCGATATACAAATAAAACGTATTATCCTAAAATACTTATATCCTAAGATAAAACTACTTAACGAAAGTGAGGTTAGGAGCAGAGCAATAGGCGTTGGTGGGTGGGGGCTGGAGTGCCTGTGGGGTGGGGCAGGTGGTTGTGAAGATGAGAGGATACCATGCAATTTACTTTATTTATTTATTTTAATTTTAAGAAATTTATTTTAAATAAAATATATTATATTTTTAAACAAATTAAAAAATGAAAATACTAAAATAAATTAAATAAGACAGTTAAGTTAAAGACAGATTTAAAGAATTTTGAAAATCAAAATTAATTTGTGTATTTTTTTTATTAAATTTCGTATCAAATCAAATCAAATAATAATTTTCTTTTTACAATAAATTGGATATCCTTGCACGTGTTTCATGCATTGCATAGTCAAATAATAATGAAATGGGACGCGTGGCGTACGCATTCTGTTACCATTGTTGTCTTTTTATAACTAACTTTTTGCATAGCTCCAAAAATCAAAGACAAATCTCAAAGCGGTAAATACTCTTTCATTTTTAATTTTAAAATTGTGATTTGAGTTAACAAATAATAACAATAATAATAATGATGCAATATAATTATAGAGTATAGAATGTATGCAAGCCCCACTTTCAAAAAAAATAGAAAGGCTATTTTTGATATATTTTGATTTTGAAAAAAAATCAGATAGTAAGTATATTTTATCTTCAATTTGTAATTCGAGTCGGATAAGTAAAATTTAGTTAAGTGGTAAGCACTTGTATAGTTCGAGTGAGATAAGTAACGACGCTCAGATAGTCAAATGGTAAACACCTTTTACATTTAATTTTAAGGTTTGTAATTTGAGTCAGAAAAGTGAAAGTTGCTCGAATGATAAATATTTCCATCTTCAATTCTAAAATTATGATTCGAGATATCAAGGTAGCAAAAAATGCGGAAGCTCGGGATTAAAAGAAAAAGAAAAAAAAGAAAAAAAGGCCAAATCCCAAGTCCAATTTTTCTTGAGCCTCACTCATATCATTAAAGTTCTTTCCTTTATCAGAGACTCTTTTTGTAATCTCACTTTTCACTTTACGAATCTTCTTCTTTATTGTCTTCTTCATCATCACTACAAAAATCTGTCTCTGTCTCCATCTCCATATCCTTCTCACGCCACCCTCCTTCCTCTCCCTTCACGTTATCCTCCTCCGCCCCACCCCCTCTCCTTCACGTTATCCTCCTCCGCCCCACCTCCCTTTCACTTCCTCTGCATGCACTTCATGTGTAATAGTACCACCTTCTTCTTCTTCTTGTAATCATTCCTCTGACATTGATCAGCTTCTTTTTCCCCACTTTTTGCACTTTCTTTTTTACCTTGCGGTCTGCGTTTTTTCGTGGGCATTACTCGTTTTACGAGGCAGAGCCGTTCAATTGAACCTACTGAACAATGTATGCAAAACAATTTTAAAACAGCGTACTGATATATAGTAGATTGCTCTCTTTTCGGATCAGTCTCTGTGTGATATTATTTTCAGTTCTTTGAGTGTTGAGCCAGAGGTATGCAGATCTGACATGGGATTTTAGATTTTAGTTTGTGGGTTTTGAGGGGAAGTTGAAAAGAGTAATTGGGTTTGGTGAGTAATGGAAGCAGCTTTCACTGGATTGAGTCCGAGATTGAACTCAATTGCATTGGATAAGGATAAAAACCATGACCCAGATTTTCAAAATTCCCAATTGGAATCCACGGATAATGGTGATCAGCAGGACAGGCGTTTTCATTCGATGGATGCATTGGAGATTTTGAGGGAAACTGTGAGGATTCTTCGGTACAATCCTATCGGTTTCTTGTCAATTGCTGCTTTGTTAATTTGGCCTGTTTCTGCTGTTCTTTTATCTAATGTCTTGGTTGATCAATCCGTTGTGAAGAAATTGACTATTAGGTTGTTGCTTTTGGCTAAGTCCAGTGGGCTTCCACTTAAGCCTTTTATCAAACAGTCTTGTCAAAAGTTCTCTGAAATGGTGATTTCAGCTGTGATGTGCTATCCTTTATATGTTACTTTATTGCTCTTGTCTAAAGCTGCTATAGTCTACTCTGTTGATTGCACTTACTCGAGGAAGAATTTCGACTCTAAAAAGTTTTATATTATTGTGACCAAGATTTGGAAGCGTATCGTGGTGACTTATATGTGGGTATGTATGGTGATTACTTGCTGTCTCACATTGTTTCTTGTACTTCTCGTGGTGGTAAGCAGCGCCTTCTCTGTAATGGGGTTCCCCCCGGACTTGATTCTGTACCCCGCAATGATAGTGGGGATTATTTTCTCTATAATTTTAGCAAATGCTATGATAATTTGCAATATTGCCATTGTGATATCTGTTTTGGAGGATGATTCTGGACCAGAGGCATTGTTTAGGTCCAGTTCTCTCATCAAGGGGCAAACACAAGTTGGGCTATTGATATTTCTCGGATCGACTATTGGGATGGCATTTGTGGAGGGTTTGTTTGAGCATAGAGTGAAGATATTAAGCTATGGAGATGGATCTTCAAGAATATGGGAAGGGCCCCTTTTGGTAATAATGTACTCATTTGTGATGCTTATTGACTCCATGATGAGTACTGTTTTTTACTTCAGCTGTAAATCATTTAGAATGGAAGCCTCAAATGAAGAAAGTTTACCTGTATTAGAAGCCTTGACAATTTCTTCAGCATTAGCAGAAGTTCAATAACAGCATGTTTGAAAACTAATTATACTGCTTGTAAAGCTATTGGAAGATGTTAATGAGAAAAAGGAATTGATATGTGAAAGCCTTTATTTCTTCTCAATTCGTGCTTCTCGCGGTAATTTGGGAAAATGTGTCGAAATCCTGTTGGAGAAAGTACCTGTGGTTAGGGGATAAGTTGTGCAGCGATAACCTTTTGAACCACTTGATCACCAATTGCTTCAGAGTTTCATTTTCTACCGGCATATAACTTGGAGAGATTTTCTCAACATCGTAGTTGGAAGTTTAGAATGTTGACACAGAGTTATCAGAAAAAAAGCTTAACTGAGCTAGCATAAAATTAAATGATGTACTATTCTTTTGTCATTCATAATGATAGAGATACTCTGAAATTTTCTTTCATTAGTTACTCTTACCTGTTGTAATTTGCATGTTGTGATGTGAGTCAAAATTAATTGGAGTATTTGTGGCAACATTTCCAAAAGCTTGAAATTACTGAAAAGATAATAGAGTGCAATTTTCTTACCAGAATCAAATGAGGGTGTCTTCACAAACAAAAGCTTGATATTACTAAAAAGATAATAGAGTGCAATTTTCTTATCAGAATCAAATGAGGGTGTCTTCACAAAGCTCCGTGAATGAACTTTTACTTGGACCGGCCTTCCAATAACATACTTCCTTGTTACGAAACTGGCACGCGTATGTTATGCTGTGATTGGAAATTAATTGGATTATTTGTAGCCAATTTAAGCTTGAAGTTACTCCTAACAAAAATGGAGTGCATTTTTCTTAATAGGAATTTGATGAGACTGTCTTCCAAAAGTGCCATAAATGAATTTTTAATGAAGTGGCTTTCAATAACATTCTTCCTTGTTTAGAAACTATATTTAATTTCTTTTGGCTCATCTGCTCTTTTCTCTTAGGAAGCTTTCTGTTTTCCTCTGCTTTGCTTGCATTTTACATTTCGCTAATCTGGTATTTTTTGTCAATTTCTTGAAATGGTGTTGTTCATATATTGAATGGTCCGAAACAACCCTCTGAAGCAAATTGCGGGCAGAGGTGGACGATTCGAGATAAGTTATGATTTCATCATGTAACTTTGGAAATTAGCTAGCATCTGGCATTCAAGTGTTATGTTAAGATGTGACAAAAGAAATAGCTTTCTTTGTCAATTTATTATCGATTGATCCATCAACTAGCTTTCAGAGTTAAGTATATAGCAGTAATTCCATTTCCAAATTAACCAAAACCCTTTATGAATATTCAGAAACAGAACTTGCTACTCATATTTAGTCTGACTATGAATCCACAGATCTCTACAATAGTATAGTTATATGGAATCCTAGAGAAGGTGAGACAACTTATTAAATATCGTAATGATTTCTTTGAGTTAGAAGTGGTGAAGCTGTTGCGGAGAGCTGAAATACCTTTTCATATGCTTTGCCATAATTGCTTAACCTGTTGACTGGTTCTACTGAACAGGACATAGGAACTTTGTTTGAGCTGGAACTAATGAATCTATTGTCATTGTGAGTTGCTATGTCGGATTGTCGTTATCTCATGCATAAAGAAGAAATTCACCCATTATGTAATTTCCATCATCGTTTTGTGCCTGTTGAATTTCCGGTATAAATTGTTTCATAACATGACTTAGGATGCCAGATATGTAAAAGTTGTCATTAACTTGGGACAGAGTAGGTAAAGCTCTTTGGAATTAGCCAAATCTGTCACTCATTTTGTATTTTTATTTGCATTTGAAACAAGGGACAACTTTATATTAAACAGTTATCACAGAAAGATGATGCAAAATGTTCAGTCGTTTGTATCATTGTACTATATTTTTGTGTAAAAAGCTTAAAATGCCAGGTAGTTAGAGCAATCTTCATTTAAAAGTTTGACAAGAAAACCTCCTGGGCACCTTCATTTCCCTGTAATCACTTTTCCTTCAGTGATAGATATTTTCCACTGTTCTTGTAAGATCCGTATGCAAGGTTTACATGGGATCAAATATCAACCAATTTAGAACTATAATTGAGTTTGGTTGAATAGAATAGCCGAAAAATCTGATAAACTTATGAAGTCCTCAATTTCTTGGGTAGAGTTTGGTTGTCTGCATGTTTATTCCTGTGTTTGTAGGCAAAAACAACACTAGTTTTGAGCTACTGTGTATGGATAGAAGTATTCAGATTTAAGAAAGGGATAAAAGCTCGGGTTTGAAGCGAGTACAGGGAGGTCTAGACTGATAAATATCTCCAGATTTGGTTCAAGATTTACTACAGTGAAACAGTGGCATTGGTTTCAAAATTTTCATCCAAAGCAACTGAAGTGTCGGCAAGCTTTAGCACTATCTCAATCAAGGTGATAAGTTTGTCTTTTTTAATCTGCTTTACTTTCGGCTTTTATCTTTTCTTGTGTTTGTTTAAAACAACCTCCTACAATTTAATTCTTGAAGGAGTTCATCTCAATCACTTGTTAAATTAATTCCATTTAAAACTGCTTCACTTTCCATGATTTGCGTGAAATATGTTATCTATTATGCTACGTACACAATGCATACATATATGTGAAATATTGGCTATTTTATGCTTCTGAAATTTAAGATTGCACTTGAGATGAGTCAAAATGGTGTTAAAGTTTTAAGTTTTCATGTTTTACTTGATCTCAATCATATTAAATTGTTTACAAGTTTGATGATGAGATTGATGACTTTTGAGAAACAATACTTTAAATGTTCATTGGCTAATGATGCCAAGGTATTGATATTTATGGACCTAAAATGGTCAATTGATGGATGATAAAAGATTTTGGGAGAAGCTTAGGACTTAGAGGGCCTTCGTTTCAAAAGTTGAAATGTTTGTCTAGAAACCATTTTGGCAACTACTTATACCATCCTAAATAAGGAGGTAATTTAGGTTGCCAGCCCCTCAGAGTGATCATTCGTTGTGATATTTCTCATGGCGCAGCTGTAATGATGATGATGTAAGTATCTGTAGAAACTCCCAACTGAATGATGATTTTCCCAATTATGTTTTTGATTTAATTGTTGCATTGTTTTTCACATTGATATGCCCTTTCCAAGTGTTTAATGCATAATGAGATGAATTCTTATGAAATGTTTATGAAATTATATTTTTATCACGTATCCCGAGTTTTAAAGACTTCAGTTTGAGTGCTTTCAGGAGAAGTCAGTGATAATTATGGGTATGACTCATAGAAACTGTACTCAGCCTCTTATGTGGAGCAACTTGACATTTCAAATGTTGCGGCATTTGGAGTTGACAAGATGATGTAGATGGATGGGGGTTAGGTCTTTGGAGGAGTATTATTGGGCAGTGAAATTAGATGAGGAAGGGGTTTTATCGGGTAATAATGGCTCGGGTTAAAAAGTTGGTGGGTTTTAATGGTCATGAGCCGAGTAGATTTAGGTTAGATAGGTAGTTTGATAGGTGGGTTTTTTAATTGACGCGACCCACTTAAATATTGCCACATGTACAATTTGATATTGAAAAACTAGGTATTGGATCGGGTAAAAAATAATGGTATAGATGACCCCTTTGAGTAACGACAGTGGCATAAATGAGCCCGACTTTTAACGAATGGCATAGATGAGCCTTTTCCTAAAGTTCAATGGCATATCTGAGCTTTTCTCCTTTAAATTTATGGGTTTCTATATCAACCTTAAGTTAATATACAATAACAATTGAGTTTACAATCAAATATTTACAGATAACTAGTGAATTTTTAAATATATAAATACAAGGTATGGGTAAAAGCTACTAAATTCCTGTGAACTCGTAGGTTCTCTTCTGGATCCACCCTTGGTGAGAGGTCTATGTACATACATGTGATTCATATTTATATTTTCGTATTTTAGCCAAAGGCCTAACTTATGTTCTAAGATCATGATGAGGCGTCTATGATGAATATTTCAAATGTTGAAGTTAAGATTATATGTCTATGAGTGATCATGAGATGGGTAAATAGTTTTATGTGATTCACTCTCTGTAAGGTGACGGCAAGGGTGCCGATCATGACTCCTTTTTTTGGGTGTGACACTAAAAGTTTAAATACATTGAAAAATATGGCTATATTTTGAATAGAACTTGTAAAAGCGTATATCTGCTGCAAATTCTATCAATGTCACATCACATTAAGAGTATGTTTAAGCTCACCTTACCCAGCAGAATTCAACAACCAACACCAGCAAATTTGATTTCCTTACTCCATAACAAACATCCAAGCACCAAAATCGGATGATTTGCACAAATAGGACACTTTTGTTCCACTATTTAAGTTTTGACACTATTTTAAATAAGTTTAGCAAAAATAGCTTACAGGTTAGAATTTGGAGCTTGCAGGTCAAAACTCAAATTGCGTCATAACTTTGGAACAAATTATTCATAAGTTCTGGCAAATCACCAAAAGTCTGAACGGATGGGCAAAGACTTGCCTTGCCGCAAGTCTTGGTGGATCATGACGACTTTAGTACAAATTATGTCATAATTTTGGAACATATTGTTGACAAGTGTTGACGGATCGTCAAAAGTTCTGATGTATGGGTCAAACAGAAGTTTCACCATGATCCAGAATTCATCCAATCAACTCCAAAATTGATATTCAACCTTCTAATTCCAATCCAAAAATTTCCAATAATTAGATTCAACCCAAATCTTCAAAATTCAATAGACCCACTTTGTATTCTTAACCAAAAAAAAAAGGAAGTTCAAACTCAACAGAACAATGATGTTCAATTTTTCCTCAACGAAATCATTAGCGATAGACAATATAAGCTCAGTGGAATATTTGCTAAAAAGAACACTTTGGTGAAAATTCTTGAGAAGATTCCAACATTCAAGAGCATATTTACAACAGTAAAGCAACACATATACACCTAACAAATTTGTACTGGACCATTGCATACAATTCCATTAGATGTGAATTCTGATTCAAATTTCACTGCATTAGTTTTTCTAAGTTTCATATTTGAGAGAATTAATTCTCTTTCTATTAATTTGTAAGGGAACTAAAAAAAAACGTAATCTCCAGTTGTTTAAGATCAAGAAATACGAGCTACAGATTGGATCTTGAATATATTTTACTTCTCTTGTATTAACTGTGTCTCCCGCCTATGGAATTACATTGGGTATGTTGTTGTTGTAGTATAACTGTGTTATATATAAAAACATTGCAGGACAGAGAAGTCGATGCAGTGAACCTCACCAAAATAACGCGGTTATTTACAGGTATTTTTTTGCTAACCCACATTAGCTATGAAATGAGACAAGCCAATAAACATGCCCTGAAACAACTAAACATTTAAAAAGCATAGAAATTCATTGAGGGCTACAATCACTTAGTCAAATTTGAAATAATAAAATAACATAGAAATTCATTGAAGGCCACAATGACTTGGTCAAATTTGACAAAACCAGTAGTAAAATGCATGTGGAGTAGTTAGATGTCAGATACCAATTAGTTCCAGTTTACAAAATTTTCTAAACAAAGAGAAATTCAAAACAGAAGAAAGAGAAATCTCTAAAGACTTGTAGTTTTCCTTACTTTGTTCAATTCCACAACAGTTGCTGTTATCACATATCTGCAGAAACAAGAGGAGAGATTTATACATGTCTTCAAACATATCACATCCCCTTGAAACACTGTGGTGTGTTGAAAAGCAATTGGTGTCTCGAGGCGATGCTCATCTCATCCAAACTCTGCTGAAAATTGAAAAGGAATATAGTTCATCCTACAGTGTGCTTGCAGACGAACATATATCACAGTTGACTCTTTTCCTAGACACTCTGCAGTGGGTTGAAGAGGAATGCGGCTCATTCCGTAGGTTTCCGGATGAAATCCATCTTCTTGAAACTCTGTATCGGATTGAAGAGCAATGGGATTCATTCCATTACTATATGTTCTCAGAGGAACCTTATATCCTGACAACTCTCCAGCGGCTTGCAGAGGCAAGCCGTTCATTCAATAAGTTTCTAGAGGGATATCATTTTTCAGAGGAGTCTCGTTCCCTTGACACACTGCAGCGTATTGAAGACAACTGGGGTTCAGTGCTTGTGTTTTCGGACGAGTATCTGTCAAAGTTATCCCATTTATGCAAAACTCTGCAGCGGATTGAAGATGAATGCACTTCATTCTTTATGTTCTTACGTGAATATCTGTTTTCACGGGAGCTTGATACCCTTTACGTTCTGCTGCATATTGAGGAGGACTGGGGCTCATTCCGTATGTATTTGAACGAATTTAGATCAAAGGTGTCTGATTTCCTTGAAACTCCACTGCAGCTTAGAGAGGAATGCGGTTCATTCATTATATTTTTAGAAACATATTTGTTGTCCTCAGAGGATACTCAGCAGTGGATAGAAGATGAATGGAGTTCCTTTGATTTCTTTTCAGAAGAATACATGTCTTCATTAGATCGACTGAGGTTCCTTAAAAGGGATTTCAAGTTCCTGAGTATCATTATCAACTTGCATATCTTCAAAGATGAACCACATGTCTGCTGGGAAAAAGTCCGAGCTCTGTTCCACGGTGCTGCAAATGAACTCATCCAGATGTACAGTATGCAAGTAAGTCCTTGGAGTCACCATTTTTATGACTATATCTGCCATTTGCAATATGAGTTTCAGCAGACTAAGTTGAAAATCATGAATGCTAATTTCTCCTTTCCTGCAATATCATGTCAACTTTTAGCCAACGAGGATGGTATTGTGATTCCCAATTTTGTAATGGAATTCATTGAGATTGTTGCTGACAATCTCAATAGTTTACTGAAATTTGATAATCCAAGTTCACCACTTTGTATTGGGGGATACATGGTTCAAATTACAAAGGTTTTGAAGGAGTTGAAGTTCCTCTATAATTTTGTCTGCTTTTTTCCAGATAGATGCATAGAGTCTCAGGTCCAACATGATTTCTTCACTCATGTTGTACAAGTTGCCTGGCAAACAACTATGGCTACGTGGTTGTATCTTCCAAGCAATGAATACATGTATCAAGAGACAGCTCCAAATGAAGAGAATCCTTTGCTTTCTGATCTCCTGCAGAGCAAAATCCAGTCCATTCAGCCAAGCATCTGCAAGTTCTATATTCATATCCTGGAAGCTCTAAATTTGGTTCAGTCAAGATGGTATCCCGTTATCAGTATTAAGCATGTATTCGATTGTGAAGTTGGGTTTCTGGAGTCTCTCCGACACACTTTAGAAGAACTACCAATTGCTAGTAATTGCATTGCAATAAAGGCAAAACTTCAGGAGACGCTCAACTTCTTTGGTGCCATTCTGGTCAATCTACCAACACAGGTCCTTGAATTTCATATTCAAGATATAGACTCTGTGATTGTTGATGCAGGACTTCTGGTTTTCTCATTAAATGACAATGAGAATGAAAATCTTGATTTCCCAGGAAAAATTCGAAGTATGCAAGCAGTGATCTACCTCATCGCTAGAAAGAAATTCCTCCTTCAGTTCAACTTACCTGCAATTGATGGTGTGGGCTCTGCTGATTTCATTTTAGACAATAGGGAGAAGTTTCTAAGCATGTATTCAAATTCAGTTGATTCTGTCAAGAGTCAACTTCAGACGATTCAGAAAGAACTAAAGTGCTTTCAAGTTGTCATAGAACAGCAAGATGGACTTCAACATTTTGCAACAAAGACTGCTAGTTTGGTGTATGAGGTAGAACGTACTTTTGATGCTTGTAAGAAAAAAGATGTTCCTGACTGGTGTCTTTTTATCTGGATCTTGAACATTGGAGAGGATATTAGAATGCTCATGGCAGAGGTAGCAGAGATTCAAGAAAAGAATGCGTCAGACTTTGTTTTGTATAATGAGATAAATCCATCTCAACACAAGCTACCTTCATTTATGCAGTTGGTTCTCAAGGGATTCCTTCGGATCTTAGGTGCTGCTTCTTCAGCATTTGCTAGTAATCAAAGGGTCAATGAAGAAATTGTAGGCTTTGAAGATGTGATGGTCGAACTGAAAGGCAAACTATTCGGAGGATCATCAGACCTTGATGTAGTCTCAATTGTTGGAATGGCTGGATTAGGCAAGACAACTCTGGCAAACAAGTTATACTTTGATGAGTCAGTCGTCTCTTATTTTGATATCCACACCCATTGTTGTGTCTCTCAAGAATATACGCGAAAGGACTTGTTACTAGCCTTTCTAAGTGACATTACTGGTGAGAGAGCTAAACTTGAAAGAGAGACTGAAAATGAATTAGCAGATAAGCTTCGCAAACTTTTAATGTGCAAGAGATACCTTGTCCTCGTTGATGATGTATGGGAAACTAGTGCATGGGATGATCTAAAGTTGTGTTTCCCAGAAGATAACAAGGGAAGTAGAATTATTCTGACAACTCGGCATTATGGAATTGCATCTCATGCTAAACACGCTAGTGATCCCCATATGCTTCGATTTCTCAATAGTGATGAAAGTTGGATGTTATTAAACAATAAGGTGTTCAACCATGAAAGTTGTCCTCTTATCTTAAGGGATGTCGGCCAAGAAATAGTAAGAAAATGTGGGGGGCTTCCTCTTTCAATTATTCTAGTTGCAGGTATCCTCACAAGAATGAAGAAGGAAAAACATTGTTGGGAACAAGTGGCAACAAATTTAGGTCCAAATATTCAGGATCAGATGGAGGGCACTATAGATCTGAGTTATCAGAATTTACCGTGCTATTTGAAACCCAGCTTTCTGTATTTGGGAGTATTTCAAGAGGATGAAGAGATTCAAGTCTCAAAGTTAACATGGTTGTGGATGGCAGAAGGTTTCATAAAACCTAATATGGAGAAGCTTTTGGAGGATACAGCTACAGATTACTTGGAGAATCTTATTGGGAGAAACCTTTTGATGGTTGCTAAGAAGAGTTCTGATGGAAGGATCAAGACATGTCGCATTCATGACCTGGTGCTTGAATTTTGCAGGAAGAAAGCCAAGTTGGAGAACATTTAACAAAGGATAAAAGGGTAATCAAAACCTTTAATATTTCTCCTTTCAATCTATCATCTATAAGACTAATTCTTAATATACCTATATCTCCATTAACAGGGATGCAGGTTCAGATCCTTCTCAATTTTTCCCTCCAAAATGCAATGCTCCACGCCGCTTATCTCTGTATTCTCATTGTGGTGATCTTGCAAAATGGTGTTTGTGTTTATCGCATGTGAAATCTTTCCAGTTCAGGGAGTCCAGAAGAATCACATTCTCTTCAATAGACCATGCATCAGTCATTTTTAAAAGGTTCAAGTTTCTGAGGGTGTTAGATTTTGAATTCACCATGATTGATTCTTTCCCACAAGAATTAACCCTTTTGAGGTATCTTGCTTTTCGGAATGGCAATGATACACTGTCACTCCCTGCCAATCTTTGGGACCTTGAAACTTTGATAGTTAAAGGAACTAGAGGACGAGTATCATTACCAGATACCATTTGGAGGATGGTTAAGTTGCGGCATCTGCAAATACATGACCAAGTATTTTTCACTTTGCAGAATGAACAAGAATTCTTAGACAGCCAAAAAATGGATGATTTGCAAACTCTTTCCTCAGCATATTTTTCTTGTGTGGAAAACGCCGATGAGATATTGGCAAAGACACCAAATCTTCGGGAACTGAGATGTGAAGTTTCCAAATTTGATGGCTCCTTCCCTGCATTTAACAATCTTACAATGCTTAAAATTCTCAAGATTTCGTCCGGTCCTACATTGACATTGGTCGATCAGCTGAAGCTCCCATCACACCTCCAGAAATTGACACTGTCCAATTTTAGCATGCACCTCAATGAAGTCACAACTCTTTCAAATCTTGAGGTACTCAAACTGTTAGGAGTTACCATTGGTTCGAATACGTGGAAAGTGAAGGATGAGCAGTTCAGCAAACTCAAATTCTTGAAACTAGAAAATCCATCTTTTTCAGAATGGGATGTCTCAGATGATGCCTTTCCATATCTTGAACACTTGGTATTGAAAAGATGCAGATATCTTAAGGAGATACCTTCTTGTTTTGGATACATGCCGTCTCTAAAATCCATTGAGGTAAAGTCATGCAAGGAGTCACTCGCCAAGTTTGCCATGGTCATCAAGGAAATGCAAGTTGAAGAGATGGGATTTTCTGATTTTGAGGTCTTCATCCACAAGTAGATCAACGATGCTCCAACACTCCATCTCGAATTGGTTATCAGGTATGTTGTTGATTCAATGCAACTGAAGTAAACATGTTTCTTTATAAACTAACTTGTTAAGTATTTCTTTTGACACCCTGTCTAGAGCAAACAACTTATGTTAAAAACTTACAATCATTTACTCTTTATTTATCATGTTATGGCTAGTTTTGAGTTTTTGCAACCAAACAACTCAAAGCTGGTTCCTTTTTTGCTTACTCAAAATAAATAAAAAACCATATCTAAGAAGTATGAACATTTTTTTATCAGAACTCAAGCTTTGGAATAAATATCACAAGATCCAATCAATTCATACACAAGGACTTGGCCCTTGTAGTGAACATTTGTCTCCACAATACCTACATCTAGCTAACTAGAAAATGAAACATGTTCTGCCAAAGTTTTGTAAAAAAACTCATGTACAAAATAGACTTACATTACATTATATAGTGGCAAACATATTATCCTTGCGTCTACCGCGCAAACTTTTGTCTAAGGTCCTGAAAGACACATGACCTCATAGACATGCATTTGAATTATGAAGCTACTTTTTTAAAAACAGCAATTGCTAGGATAGCATGATATAGAAAGTGAGGATTCATAGAGTCGATCCCAACTTGCTTGGAGTTAAGGCGTAGTTTTCTTTTCTTTTTTTTTTTTGAAATGAAAGCACCTAGATATAAAAATAAAAACAAAAAGCAGCATGAGCAGGTGGGATAGTTAGAACCAGTAGTGGGAATTTGATTATGGTCTTTGCTAATTCACTACAGTTCTATACAAATAATTCTGCTCAAGCTGCTCTTTTTGGTACTAGCAGATTATGTTAATTCAAGCATCATTTTAGCTAATTTAATGGAGTTTTGTGCTAACAATATACAACAACAATAGCATACCCAGTGTAGTCTCATAAAATAAGGTATGGGGAGGATAGAGTGTACATAGACTTTACCCTCTGCCTCAGAGGTAGAGAGGTTCTTTCTAATAGACCCTCGGATCAAGAGAAAAAACAGTCCAAGAAAAGAAATAATGGAAATACAAGAAACAACAGATAGTAATAAAAATAACTAGTGACCAAGTATGACAACAAAAAAGAATGTGATAGTCAAATGATAAGAAACAACAGATAGTAACATAAATCGGAGGGCAAGAAAACTACAAGAGTAATACTACGACTACTAGTATGGATGAATAACAAGGTAAAGCACTCCTATCTACTAAAATTCTACCATAATTCCTTTCTCAAAAAAAAAATTCTACCATAATTTATGTCCTCCACGACCTCCTATTTAATAATATAATTCTACTGAATTAGCAAAAAACCATAACTGCTAGGATTGGCACTATAATTGGCATAGTCAAATATTCATCTGTATTTTGAATCGTCAAACTATACTATTTGGACAGTTCTTTGACCATATTCTTTTCAAATGCTTTGAATTGTTAACTATATTGTCACTATGGTAATTTTTATGTAGTTTCTAAATATGTAAATTTTATTTAAAAAAAATTGAAGATTCTATGTCCGAATTCACATTGAACGTTAATTCTTGTACTCCGAATCAAGCCAAACAAATTGAAACAAAGGGAGTACGTTCCATAAGAATGTCTCCATAAACACCCATGTCAGGATAACTAAGTGGCACTTCAAGATGAGTAATAGTTGTCGTGCTAACATACATTTCAACCATGTTTAGCACAACTTGGCCTCCATGATCTTTTGGTGATCATAGAAAAACATGCAAAGTTTCAATGTCTAAAATTGAATATGAGATTCTCCCTGTTACAGAAAGTTTAGCCTCTCCCCTATTAACCCCCATTCTTTTACATATCTAAGAGACTAATTTATTATACTCTAATGAAATTGACATCTTAACATTGTCTTTTGGAGTTTAACTATAATGCGCAGAGTTATCATAGTAAATAATTTTATTGCCCAGTACAACACAATTCTAACAGTGTCAACATTCACCATTTTGTAAAGAGGCAAGAAAAAATATCAATTGATGAATATGAAGTTTAAAGGCAGTATTGTTTCAAATCTAGTGGATGAATTTTTGTGACATGCAAAATCCGATTTAGATAGCAATTGCATGAACTTTTGGACAAAAATTGGACGAAAAAATACTATATAATGCATGAAATTTCAACACTATACATTTTTCAAGTACAAATTAGCAGTAGAATCATTTTAGAAATGCAGGGAAGCGGGGCTTGTGTGGAAAATGCCAATAAAGATATTGGCAGAGACACCAAACCTTCGAAAACTGAGATGTGAAGTTTCCAAATTTGATGTCTCGTTTCCTGCAGTTAACAATCTTACAATGCTCAAAATTCTCAAGATTTCTTAAAACTGTTTGCCCTGCAACAGTTAAGGAATATAGACCTATTGCATGTTGTTATTGATACTATTATATGTGAAGCTCAAGCAGGATTTATTCCAAGCAAAAAGAATGCTGACAATATAATCCTTGCCCATGAGCTAGTGAAAGCTTACAGCAGAAAGAACATTTCAGCCAGATGCATAATAATTGATCTCCAAAAGGCTTATGATTCTGTTGAGTGAGTGTTTCTTAAGCAACTGATGATAGAAATGGGATGTCCTTATCAATTTATTACTTGAATTTTGACTTGTGTCAAAATAGTTAGCTATTGCATTGTAAATGGAGAAATTACTCTACCATTTCCAGCAGCTAAAGGACTCAGACAATGAGACCCAATGTCCTTTTTTCTATTTGATATTGCTATGGAGTGTTCAAGTAGATGTATGAATGGACTAAAAACTGTCAAAGCTTTTAAATGCCATCCCCAATGTGCCAACCCAAGGATCACACCTGGCTAGTATCCTATTGAGATTCAGCAAGCAAGTTCCAAAAGAGTTTCCAAAGACCGAGAAATTGTCCATGAATATTTCAATGACTTCCTCCATCATATCTGAAAAGATAGTCATCAATCATCATGCATCTCTAAAATGTGGTCGATGCATTGCAAAGTCCAAAAGTCATGCTTTTGAAAGCATAAGTGCCATAAGGACAGGTGAAAGTTGTCTTCTCCTGATCTTTTGGTGCAATAGCTATCTGATTATAGCCTGAATATCAATTTAGGAAGCAATAATTATCTTGGCTTGCCAATTTATCCAGCATTTGAAGTCCAAACCGTTGTCCAGGATTTGTCATTTTCACATCTTCCTCAATATTCTATTGATATTCTTGTTAGCTGCCTCCACGACTCCATTCATTTGCGGGTCGTATGCGGTTGAATTACGGTGAATGATCTTGAATGCTCACATATTTCACCATCAAATAGCAATTCAAATTTTCCCCATTGTCTATTGATGATGGACTCCGATACTCCAAAACAACACATCAAGTTGTTGCAGATAAAATCAACTACAACCTTCTTTGTTACAAATTTGTATGAAGCAACTTTCACCCACTTGATGAAATAATCAATTGCAACTAAAATGAACCTATGCCCATTGGAGGGGGGCGGTTCGATAGGTCCAATAACATCCATGCCCTATGCTACAAATGGTCAAAGAGAATTCATCACATTGAGTTCATTTGGGGGCACCTTGATCAAATCTCCATGTATTTGACATTGATGACATTTACAAACAAATTGGCTGCAGTCACTTTCCATAGTCATTCAGAAGTATCCTGCTCGTGGGATCTTTCTTGCTAAGATGAAACCATTCATGTGTGGCCTACATACTCCAGCATGCACTTCTTCAAACAACCTCATGGCTTCTTTGTCATCCACGCATCTTAGTAGTCCCAACTTAGGAGTTCTCCTATAAAGGATTTCTCCGCTCAAGAAGAAATTATTTGTCATTCAGCATATTGTCTTCTTTTGATATTTTTAGATTCTTTTATCTGTTAGAAAAAGAGATAATATACTATTTTTCCTTTTAGAAAATCTAAAATTCAATAAAATAAATAAATAAATAAATAGGAGACTATTTGCTGCATCTTCTGAGTATTCTCCGATTTCTAGATACTTTTTTATATCAACATACCATGGTTTTTCGTCTAATGTGCAGGTTGTTCTTTCAGATATCTCAAGTGGATCAATGTAGTTTTTCTCTGGGTGCTGTGTCATAGATGATATAGTGGTAAGGGCGTCAGCAAACTCATTCTGCATTCTAGGAGTATGTCTAAACTTAATCTTCCTAAATATTTTACCTAACCTTTGTACCATCTACACGTAAGGCTGGATTTTAGAGTTTTTCACTGCCCACTCTCCTTGAACCTGATGAATCAATACGTCTGAATTGCTCATTATTAGTGACTCCTAAAGATCCATATCGAGAGTCATTCTGGGACCAAGGATGCATACTTCATATTCCGTCATATTGTTGGTGCAAGGGAATCGAAGTTTTGCCATTATCAAATAATGTTGTCTAGACTCTGATACTAGCACTGCACCGATGTCGAAACCTTTGCAATTCACAACTCGATTGAAGAACATTCTCTAAGCACGACACGACTCCGCAATGTCGTCCCCTATAAATAATACTTCTTCATCAGGGAAATATGCCCTTAGCGGTTCATACTCTTCATTGACCGGGTTCTCTGTGAGATGCTCAGCCAAACCTTGCCATTTGACAGTTTTCGAAGTCATATACCCTATATCAAACTCATTTAAGAGCATTTGCCATTTTGCACTCATTTAAGAGCATTTGCCATTTTGCACTCATTTAAGAGCATTTGCCATTTTGCTAGCTTGTTTGTTAGCATTGGCTTCTGGAAGATATACTTTAAAGGGTCCATTCTTGAGATAAGCTGCGTTGTATAAGCTAAAGGTAATATCGCAACTTCTGGGCAATCCAAGTCAAGGCATAACATATCCTTTTCAAAAGAGTGTAATGAGTCTCATAGAATGTGAACTTTTTGCTCAAATAATATATTGCTTGTTCTTTCCTTCCAGCCTCGTCATGTCTGAGCATGCATCCAAAGGCATTATTTGAGGGAGAAAAATATGGCAAAAGAGGCCTCTCTTCTCTTGGTGGTACAAGTACTGGCAGATTGGACAAATGACCCTTAATGATGTCAAATGCCTTCTGACACTCTTCACTCTATTCAGTTGGTGCATCCTTCCTTAACAGTTTGAAGATAAGTCCACAAGTGACTGTCAATTGAGCTATAAATTGACTGATGTAGTTCGGTCAGTTTTTTTAAAGGCATTTTCGGGGCAAGTCCGGAAGCGAGGCGTATCAAAAACGCACCGGGGCGTAAATAAAAGGCATAGATCCATAAAGCATAAGCCCCAAAATTTGGAGCGTAAGTTTCGGGCGTTAAATTTATTTTTTATTATTTTAAAAGTATTTTTTATAAATAATATTTTTATTATAGGT
>JACEIK010000426.1:53818-69072 GCA_018107945.1 Datura stramonium | reverse complement strand
TCATTATATCTTTCTTAGTCTTCGGAGGTGGTAGCTCTTGAATGACATTGACAATTGAGGGATCAAATTCAATGCCTCTTTTCCTGACTATGAAACTTAATAACTTTCTGGCAGGAACTCCAAACACACACTTGGCGGGATTCAATTTCAGGTTGTACCTGTGCAGCCAATAAAAAAACTTCTTCAAATGGGTCGGATGACCCGAACTCGCACGAGATTTAATGATGACATCATCCACATATATCTCAATCTCTTTGTGGATCATGTCATGAAATATGGCTATCATTGCTCTTATATAAGTAGCTCCAGTATTTTTGAGATCGAATGGCACAACCTGATAGTGGCAAACCTCTTAGAGTGTGATAAAAGCTATATTTTCAATATCTTCCTCATCCATCAAGATTTGATGATATCGCACAAAATAATCTACAAACAACTGCATCTCATGCTTGGCACAGTTGTTGCATATCTTGATTCTCACATCCTTATTTGGTACTGGGACAATGTTGATCAGTCATGTAGAATATTTGATCACTTCTACGACCTTAGACTGGATTTACTTAGTGACCTCTTCTTTGATTCACAAGCTCATATCAGGTTTGAACTTTCGAGTCTTCTGCTTCACTAGACTGAATTCTCAATGGAATGTCTATCTATCCATGAACATCTAGTCTATCTATATAACTAGGGGATTGAATAGTAACATGTTAGTAACGATGTCTGTGCTCAGCCCCGGCATATCGTCATTAGACCAAGCAAACATGTCAATGTATTGCTTGAGTAAGCTGATCAACTCTTTTTTTTATGATTCTGTCAGGTGAATATTGATCCTAGTCTCTTTAACTTTGTCCTCATCTCCTAAATCACAATCTAAGTTTCATCAAGGTTGGGTTTTTATTTATCCTCAAACTACTTTAAGTCCTCTGTGATATATTCTGGTGTCATAGGTTCCTCGTCATATTCCTCAATTTTGTCACTATCATATTCTACTTGTATATTGGGATTGTAACATGTCATGACGTTGGCAAGTTTAAAATCGTTATTACTGTATATAAAACAAACCATATTGTTAGATAACAAAGAATTTAAAACATAAAAAAGCGAGTAAACCATAATAAATTTGAGATAATTGAGGCTTTTCATTGAATATTGAGCATTACAAACTTGGCGTAAGTCGTTGGATTTGAAAAACATCACAATAAAAACTAAAACATTGAAAGGAAAAGAAAAGCATAAAAGGTTGGGTCTCAGGCATCATCCGGACCACATTGATTTTGAAAGTTTTAAAATTGTCTTCTATAATACCCCAAAAGTCCCTAAAATCAGACCTGTAAGTTGAAACTCAAAAAGTATAAAAAAGTTTCACACTAAGTCATAGAACGACCCGTTAAGTAAACCGTGAAGTCACTTAACGGATCGTTAAATGGTCCGTTAGACCTGGTGGAGTTGGCCGAGGAAGAAGTCTCACCAGTGGCGACGGATCGAGGAATGACTCGTCATGCGGCTTAACGAGTCGTGGTGTCTCTCATTAGGTGTGCGCAGGAGGCACTGACAGTGTTTTCAACAGAAGAAGGGACGAGTCATCGTGCCCCTAACGACTCGTCAAGTGGCCCGTGGGGTAGAGAAAGATCAGTAAAGGGAGATTTGTCCAGTGTTAACGACGAGTAGACATGACGAGTCGTCCAGTGATGTAACAACTCGTCCAGTCCCTCATGAGGACTGGCAGTGTTGATTTTCCTTTATTTTTTCAAGGGTGTTTTCATAAAATCCTATGCTTCTAACTCTTAAACTACGCCACATACCTAGCCAAATCCCTCATTCCACCCAAGATCTCCCATAAACTCTTCTTTCTCTTCTTCCCTCAAGCTCAAGAACACCTAGATTTTCTTCAAGGGCTTCAAGATCCAAGTTCTAGTAGGGAATTTCTTTAAGTCATGTATGTGGGACTTCAACAAGAATCACTTTTCATTCTTGCGTCCCAAATTTATGTTAAAACGTTAATTTCTTAAATTCTAGCAAAGTATGTCCTAGGGTTTCAATTTAAGCATGGTTTCTCACATGTCTTCTATGGATTCCAAGACCCTCATGATATGTAGTCATGTATGTTTATGAACTTACTTTCAAACTCACGATTTATGTATATAATAGGATAGTAGCATGATCTTCTAGAATTTTACCATGAATTAGCATTTATTTTAAGATATGGCCTTATTAATTATTCACATGCTCTTACCATAAATTCGATATATATATATGTCTAAAGCATGATTTGAACCTATAAGTTTGCATAAATCTAGAACATATGATGTTGTATATATGTTAAAGCATGATTAGAACCTATGGGTTTTCGGGAATATGAAACGCATGAATTATGCTATGTTTTGGACCTATAATGCTATGAATTTCGTTAACACAGCATGATCATAATTCTTTAGACTTTCAGGCCTCGTGATAGTAAAAAGTAGCCTTGATCAGATTTTAATGAATTCAGTATGTTATGAATAGATGAACACTCGGGTCTCTGATTAGCTGAAGTAGCCTAGACTAGACAAAATGATATCACTCGGGGATTCTCAATAGCAGAGAATGTTTTCCTTAGTTCAGTCAGGGATTCTCAATAGCAGAGAATGTTTCCTTTAGTCCAGTCAGGGATTCTCAATAGCAGAGAATCTTTCCCTTAGTCCAGTCAGGAATTCTCAAAAGCAGAGAAAGTCTTCCTTAGTCCAGTCAGGGATTCTCAATAACAAAGAAAGTTTCCCTTAGTTCAGTCAGGGATTCTCAATAGCAGAGAATGTCTCCCTTAGTTTATGATTTCAGTATCAGTCCAGCCCAGTAAAGTTTCAGGATTCAGTTCCACTCAGTATTAGCAGAGTTCAATCTCAGTTATCAGCAGTTAGTCAGTACAGTGCATGATATCAGTTACAACTTCGGCTTTCAGTATATGTATATGACCCTTATGCATCAGTATTGATTATGATTCATTAAATGTTTTCAAATAAAAGCATTATGTCAATATTTATATATCTCAGACAGGGTTATTCTATTTCAGTTTGGTTATATGTTCAGTGATGCACTCAATTTACTTCCTCCTAGTATACTTGCATGTTTTAGTTCTTTTATGTTTCCTGCATACTCAGTACATTCCAAGTACTGACCGCATACTTTATGTGCTATATCTTTTATGATATAGATTCAGGTTTCCAGACTCAGCCTCGCAGTTAGACACGCTCTATTCCCACCTCAGCTGTAAGTGGTGAGTCCTCATCTACCAAGGACAAGATTTATGATTTTCCTATTTTAGTTTAATTTCAGTTTCAGACTTTAGGAGTTAACTAGGAAGCTGTCCCAGCAGCTCATCAGTGTGGTAGAGGCTTTCAGACATGTATAGACAAATTCAACTTATGATTCAAAGTTTTAATAAACTATGTTCTTATGGTTTTTGATTAGACTCTTTCAGTTAGCTTCCACTTAATTTTGATTCTGTTGTTATGTTATTAGTCTCGTGTTATGATTATGCAGTTGACTTGGAGCCTCTCGGGGTTCTTTGTCCCGTGTTACAGCTAGGGTGTAAACTCGGGTTGTAACATCTTCTTTACCAAGACAAATGAGGAGTCAATGTCCAGTTCTTCAAAGATTCTCTGGGTCCAGTACAAAATCCTCACAGCAAACAAACTTTTCAGCCCTTTCACCGGATCACCTTCCTCAGATTTCTCGATTGTGGCAAGAAATGATTGATGCAAGTCTAGAATTGGTTTGGAAGGATTATGAACTAGCCTATTTTTCTCAATGATATTCAATAACTCCTTTTATGTCAGAACATAAACTAGGCCAAAATGGAAAGTTTTTGGGGGGATTGGAATAGGCTCAGAAATACGATGCAAGTTCTTTCTTAACACGTACCTAGGTTCAAACCCACTCCTTAGCATGATGGTGGCGAGCATCTTGTATACTAAAGGAATAAGGCCTGTGGTGTAGTATCCTCGTAAGCAGCATTCACTCTCTTCTACATGAAAGTCTCTGACTTTGGGTGTTTCCTTAATGATAGGAACAGAAAATTTTGGGTAGCTATGATATTCTCTTCTCCGTGAATGACAATCTCATAGTCCTCCCTGATAAACTTCAACATCTGGTGTAGTGTGGATGGCACAACTCCGGCCATGTGAATCCAAGGTTTTCCCAACAACGAATTATAGTTGGTCGCTATATTCATCACCTGAAACTCGGTGACGAATTTGACCACCCTTATCTGGATGCTTAAATCTACCACACCAATGGTTTCGCTCAAAGTGTCATCGAATGCTCTAACATTCATGTGGCTTTGGTGAATTTTTCTAATATCGTAGTTCAGCTGCGTGACGGTCTCCAATTAACAAATATTGAGTCCTGAACCATTATCGTTCAGTACTCAAGCCACATACTTTTGCATTTGATAGTGACGTGTAAAGCTTGATTGTGCATTACTCCATCAAAAGGAAGCTCCCTTTCGTGAAAGGAGATCTAGTGATACCCGATGACGCGACCCACCATGGCAGCCAGCTTCTTATTGCTTGTCCCGATCGGTAAATAAGCTTCGTAAAGCACCTTTAGTAGTGCTTGGCTATGGTGATGGGGAACTCATCGACAACGCACATACAGATATCTAGCTGGCATCTTCTTTAGATGTTCAATAATAGAGTACTCCCTGCGTTGTATTCTACGCCAAAATTCCAAGACCAAAGTTCCTAGACCTCACCTTCTGTGATCGGCCTCTTCTAGCTTTCCTTCTTTTATCCTCTTTGAGACAATTCTTAAAGAATATAACATCTCCTGAAGCATATGATTTCCTATGCTGTCACAGCCTATACGATGAATTTTGGCTTTGTCTCATCAAGGCTTCTTCTATTTACCAAGGCAAAAGCTTGGTGATATGTGGTTATTACTATGAACTAGGGCTTCTTATTTATGCAAAGAGAAGTCAATGCCTTTGCTAGAGTGCCAAGATTGATCTGGACTAAAGTGTTGTTTACCTTCCAATCTTACTCCTCTATCATGTAGATGTTTGCTTTCCAATGGTCGAGTAGAGAATTACTATTAACATTGGGCACCATCATTTGGAGGGTGATTACCTCTTGATTAATTAAATTCTGGATCTTATGCTTCAAATTAAGGCATTCCTCCATACTATGTCCCACTCCTTCGGAATGATAAGAGCAATATTGTATAGCCTAGTAAAATCTAGAGTTTGTATTGATAAACTTGGGATCCACAGGCTGAATCGGGCCTGCTACTTTTAATCGTTCAAAGAATCGTGTTCGGCTCTCCATCAGGGGGTAATGGTTCGGATGGGTTATAAGTATTTGGACGATTTTGTAGGGAATTTTGGTATAATGAGGTGGTGGTTCGGCTATAGTTTTGAGGATTTTGATGAGTGTGTCTTGATGCTCGGTAGTAGTGCTAGTATGTTTGGGTAGGTGCTTGAAAGTTTTTTTGTGCATAAAAAAATAAGATAGGGATTATATGGAGCTGAGGGGTGGTTGTTTAATGAGGGAAATGGCAAGGGATTTCTGGTGCTGACCAGCAGAAACTTCCTCTAAACTTTGAGGCACAACTGAAGGTTTCTAGTGTGAGATATATGAGTTTGATTGGCTGGGATAGTGTTTGATAGAAGGTGCTTGCATGCAATGGGATATGTGTGATTAAGTCGATGGTGGAGGATTTTGGAGCAGAGACAACGGGAAATGATGGAAAATGTTTGGGTAAGTGTGAGCTTAAAGATGGAAAGTGAGGTGAGGCCTCCTTATATTAAGGGTAGGCAGGTTTGAAGCTATGGCCAGTTTGGTCAAATCTGCATTTTGTTGCATTTCAACCCTCATTTCTGCTATTTGTTGCATAAATTAGGAGATCAACTCACTTTGATTGTTGGGATTTCTGACAATTACATCTGTCAGGCCGATTTATTCGAAATTGTTGTCAGTCATTTTTCCTTTTTCTTTATTCGACGCAGGGTTAGAAAGAGCTATTATGAGTATTTTAGATCGGGTGAAGTAGGGATGTTTTGCCTGTTTTATCAACACAGATTAAATTATATACCTGTCGATAAAAATAACTCAAAAGTAGCCCTGTTATAATTTTTATTTGTAACAAGTAATGCAAATAAATGGCATAGAATAAACAGATAATTATTTTGTTAAAAGATGAATTAACTCATAGGGTAATTTTAGATAGAGGACTCAAACAGGCAGAATTTTCCCATTGGATTTTTTGAGTGATTTTAGAAAGGCCGACTTGTACTGATTTGCATCTTTAGGTTGCTTCACTTGGCAGGTGTTGGTGTAGTTGAAGTCTTCCGAAGTTCTTCCGTATAAAGGGAAAAACAAAAATTCTTAAAGATAGGGGTCGAATCTTAAGTATACTGTTAAGTATTCCATTTTAGAAAATTCAGTTCTGACGTAGTTGGATTATAGAAAAATCCTAAAATATCCTTTTCAAAAGCTGATAAAGAGACCAGGCTCAGTAAGCTTCCTACGTACCCTCACGGGCTCAGGTCATGCGTAGTTCTTGACTATAAAGAAATAAAATAACATAAAGATGGCATTATTCAGGTAATGCAAAAATGTAAACTTATTTTCTACCTAAAAATCACTTTTCTTAATAACGGTTTGAAGAAAACTCGACCAAATGTTTTCGGTCCAACTAAGATGCTCTAAATCAAACTTAAAATATTCAGCATTCTTCGATGTTGTGTCTTACTTCTCGAGAATGATAGGGGAAAGTTTCTCCATTTTTTCCGAGTACTTCTTCTTTCTCTCAAAAGGATAAATTATTTTGGCATCGATCCATTTCTGATATATGACGGTGTAAAGTTCCTCGAGCGCAGTGAATCTGAATATTTTTTGTAATAGTGTTTCAAGTTTTACCTGATCACATACAAGTATGGTGTGAGGTCCCCACATATGCCTGAATTGCCTGTTATTGATCGTTTCATGAATCTTCATTCTCAAAACCATGCATTAATCAATGGTGTATCTGTGTTGGTCAATGTGGTAAGCACACTCACCTCTAGATTCATACTTGGTGCTTCCTCCTTCAATGGGATGCAATACTCCTAAAGATTGCAGAGCTTGGTAAATTGTGCGACATAAGGGTAATCTGCTCATTCGCTTGTATGATCTAATTGTGCTCTCTGCTCAAATCCAATTCTTTGAATGGACTCTATTTGTTCTTCCATGTGGCTGTTCAAGTTTACCAAGTATCCTCTAGTACTGTTCAACTCCTAGGTGAGGCAATCTATGGCTCTCTAGTCTCACAAAGAACCCAATAAATAAAGAGTATGAACCGCTAAGGACATATTTTCCTGACGAAGAAGTATTATTTATAGGGGAAGACATTGTGGAGTCGTATCTTGATTGGAGAATATTCTTTGATACAGCTGTGAATTTCAAAGGTTCTGGCGTCAGAGCAATGCTAGTATAAGAATATGGAACATTATGCTGTAAAAGTAAAACTTCAATTCCTATGCGCCAAAAATATGGCAGAATATGAAGCATGTACCCTTGGTCTTAGAATGACCTTCTCAATGTGCATATTCAAGAGTTGCTAGTAATTGGACTTATTAATTCATCAGGTTTAAGAAGAGTAGGTCCTGAAGAACTCTAAAATTCTACCTTACGTGTAGCTGATACAAAGTTTGGGCAAAAGACATACTCCCGAAATGCAGAATGAGTTTGGTGATAGCATTCAAAAAAAACTACATTGATTCTCTCGAGATAAGTCTGAAAGAGCAATCTACACATTGCTCGCATGTGAAAATAGAGTTAGACGAAAAACCATGATATGTTGATAATAAGTACTTAAAAATCCAAAAATACCTAGAAAATGCAGCAAGTAGTCAAAAGAAGACAATCCACGGAATGACAAATAATTTCTTCTTGATCGAAGAAATTCTTTATAGGAAAATTCCTGATTTGAAACTACTAAGATGTGTGGATTTCACAAAAAAGTGCTTGTTGGGATATGCGGGGATGGTCATGAGGAATGTTGTGCAGACTATCCAACTTGTTTTGGGATGATCGTGAAACACCATAAGTGAACCCTAGGTGAATTTTACCTCCTATGTGGGAACTATTATGTGCATGTTGGGCAAATTATGACAACTAATCAATCTCAACATAAATTGCCTTCCAACTATCATGTTTGTTTGTAAAATATTTTTTCAAACAGTTGAAAGCAAACTAATAAGCAGAGAGTAGGATGTAGATTATTAGCATATTTGAATTCACTTGAACTTAATATTTTCGATGCATAACATATATTTATGAAAATTATTACTATGTACAAACAATAGATATGAATCGATTCATGACTTTAAAAATATAATAAATTTAATACTAAAAATCTTAAATACTAAACTTATAAAAACTTAAATATTGATGACTAAATAATATGAGCATATATATATATATATAAAGCTATGGAAGAACTTACCTACCAAAATACAAAGTGAGTGAGAAGGCAATTGTAAGTGAAAGTTGAGATAAAATTGGTGAAATTGAAAGTGAGTTTTAATTAATTAGTAGAATTGACAAGAGAGTTGGGTGAAAAATTAAAAGCTTATAGTAAAAGAGTGAAGTAAAAAGTATGGTGCATTTTGAAGTAAATTGTACTACCATTTTTTTCAACTTTAATTTCAACAAGGCTACTAGTTAAGTCTGTCTAATGATGTGAAGTGAAGTGGCCAAACACTGCAAAAGAGAGAGAAAAAATAACATTTAAAAAAGAAATAAGATAATTTTCGGTGCATTCAAATCTCCGCGGAGACAAAAAAAAACACTAAGTGGTTTCTTCTTATCTGTTCTAGTTTTGGTGGACAGAATTACCTGGTACCTGTTGTTGGTGGGAGGTGACAGGTATCCGATGGAATTAATCGAGGTGCGCACAAGTTTGTCCGAACACTATGGTTATCAAAAATAAATTGGTATATTAAGAGCCTGTTTGGATAGTTTTTAACTTATGACTTATAAGTCATAAGTTAAACTGTTTAAAAGTTATTTTGGCTTAAAAAGATTTAAAATAAGTCAATTCAAACGAGCTTTAAATTTTTTCTATTATGTGAGGCTCGAAAAAGGATTGAATTATAAAGATGTATCGTGTGCTGTTTTATTTTGTATATTTGTAAAAAGTTTCTTTTATAACTCGAATTCATAATTTTATTAGTTTCGTCAAGTTATTTTAAAAAAAAAATTAAAGTTAATTTTTAAAAATGAAAAGATATAAAATTACTTGATCACGTTGTTTGCTCTTTTCTTTCTTTTTGCAGTTTTAGGTGCCGTTTGCCATTGAACTTTTTTTCAAAAAAAAAAAAAATCAAAATATTGTTTACTGGATTGATTAGGTTTTTTAAGATAAGTTTTTCAAGTGCAACTTTTTTTTTTCAATTAAAATGGATATTTAAACACAATTTTAGCTTTCTATAATTTCTCAAATTCTAACTTCAAAATTTTTCCCTCTAATTTCGATCAAATTTATGTCCAAACACTTGCTTAAATTAGAAAAAGAGTCATTTGCTCGGGATAATTTTGAGTTCTTTTTATCTTCAAAAACTAAATTTTTGCCTCGATCGGTGGCACAAGTTCTGTAGAAATTAAGTTGTTCGATATATACTGTGTAGTATTTTTCAGAATTTATTGTAGTAGTCAAAAATTAAAATTATGTTTTTGAGTCATATGTTTTTAATCCTTTTAGAGGAAAAAAATTGGTAGCTAATGTGGGATGATAGAAAATATGTGTGAGTTTTCGTTTTGTGTAATTTTTTTTTTTGAAATTATGCCGTGCTGATATAAATTGTATAACATTTAAGTTTCGTTGGTCATAAACTTTCTAGAATTTTGAATTTTAAATTATGCAACACGTAAGATTGTTTTTTCTTTTTTTATATTATATACTTATGCCGTAGGGCATACATTGTTAAAATTTTTGAGTATTATATTATACTATATTAAAGTATTATCTTGTCAGGCATAAATTTGTGTTTTATTTTTATTCTTTTGTATAAATTTAGGTCGTTGAGTAATTAAGATATAACTTGTTTAAAAGTTTCTGCGTCAAAAATTGTGTAATACTAAAGTCTTACTTTATCATGCACATATTTGTCTTTTTATCCTTTTTTTTTTGTACAAATTTGCGTAGCTGGCATAATTTGTGGAATATTATGATATAAAAATATAAATTTATGTCTTATGAATTTTGTTTTTTGCTATTTTAATGTCAAGGGTATTTTCAGTCATTTATTTGTTACTTAGTAGGTATTGGGACATACGATTTCATGTTGCGATTTAAAATTATGAGATGAAATCAACGTTTGAACATGCAATTTCATTTCATAATTTCAAATCATGAGATAAAATCCCAAATTCTCAAAAAAACTTGTTTTGGGATTTCAAATCATGAGATGAAAATTTTCAAATGTAAAATTTAACGCACAAGTTTATATTCTGTTAAATTTTTTTTTACTATTTTATATATACCAACTATATTTACCAACCATTTATTTAATAAATGCAAATAACATTTGTCAATTATTATATATGACATAAATAGTTTGTCAACTTTTGTCCGTACTATAACTCATGTTTACTTTTTATTGAACTAACGTTCGATTATTAAGTTATATTTTTTTTAGAGTGGCTTTGTGATAGTGTATTATATTTTATTATGAACTCTTACTTCCTTGGGAAGATTGTATAAGATTTGGGCAATTTGAATAGTTTTTACAACTTATGAGGTTTTTATGTTTATGAGGAAAAAATATAACTTAAAAATCTCAAATTGCATGTTCAAACAAAACTTCAAACTTCATCTTATATGATTTCGTATCATGATATTAAAGTACTGAAGGACAAAAATTAAAGATCATCAGATTTGAGAACGAAAATTCAAGATCACCCCAAAATAAGAATATATGTGCAAATAACCCCGTATTTTTAGCTCTTATTTGAATTAACCCATAATGTATACTCTCTCCGTCTCAGTTTGTCTGTCTTACTTTTCTTTTTAATTCGTTTAAAAAAATGTTTATTTTTCTTTTTGGCAACTCTTTATTATCAATTTTTCACATATCATGTTTAAGATCATAATATTAAATAACATGTATTTTATATATCTTTAATTTAAGATCATAAAATTTAAAAATCATCTTTACTCAGATAAATAAATTGAAACGGACGAAATATATACTTTGGAAATTAAATGACTTTTCATATCTCTTTTCTTCAACCCAGCCGCCTAGTGATTTGTTCTCTTGTTTGGAACTTAAATAGTCTTAACAAATTGTCATTAAGAGTATTAATTTTATAGAATTTTGAATGGTGAAAATAAAATTAGAAATATAACCCGCAATTTTGAATTAAATTTTTCTAAGAAACTTAATGTATGCATTATTTAAACTTGTCAGAAATAATCTAAAGAAATTGTCTATAAAATTTAATCTCATTTCGTGAAAATTTGAGTTGATTTTAAACAAGAATTACTATTGAAGAAAGCTAGCGACATGTTAAACACAACATACGTTATTATACACTTTTATACAGAATTTATATGCGTGTATAAACATTACATAATAATTACTACAAAAAAATCGGGTAACTTGCTGAGGTTAAAAATTCAATCTGCGGAGGTTACTTGTGTTAAAAACCTCCGCAAATATTTTTTAACCTCCGTAATATATTACATGACCAAGACCATGATTTGTTCTTATTTTAAATTGCAATCCCTGCTACTTTTAAATATAATTTCATTATAAAAATTAACTTTATGAGCCAAGTTTTTATCTAATATAAATCTGAATTTATTCATCAGAATATCAAATTGAGAAATATTAACGTTCTATTAAATCATTCAAAATATGAAGATAAAAGTAGCATCATGCCCTCGAACAAAATTCGGTACAAATCATTCACTTAGTTAACTAATCACATTATCATAATACATCCATTACAATTGAAAGGAACTCTAATGATTTTCATTAGGATTGCTGCCTTGTGAACGGAAATGAAGGAGTTTGTTGTTTTGTAGCCGAAAACGAGGGAGTTGGTTGTGATGTGGCCTGAAATGAAGGAGCTTGATATCTTGTAGCTTGAAATGTAGGAGTTGGTTGTGATGTGGCCTCAAATGAAGGAGTTCGTCGTGATGTCACTTCTGGTGTAGTATCAACAGGTGAAAGAGATGATTCAGTTGTTGGTACAGGTTGCACTACATGTCGTGAGGAGACGGTGACTGAACAGACTTTTGCAAGTTCTTGAAACGCTTGGTCTTCACCAGTCACTGCAAGCAACAACCAAAAGTATGATTCAATAAAGTGAGTTACAGTAATAATAAGGTTGATAATGCAACTACATATATTTTTGGTACAAACAATTCCACTGCAGCAGGCATTGTATGTCACAATCAAGTACGTTCGGGGTTGGATTTGAATCTCTCTTCAATATCTATTCCATATCTTTAAAATTCAGTTACTGTCAAAAGAACTGTTACTAATGTTGGAAATGATGTCTGACTCTATATACAAACTAGTGGTAAAATCTCCGAGAAGTACTGCAATTAAAGTAACTCCAGAAGTATTGAAGCTCAATTCAGAGACGACGAAGATTTCCTTCGAGGCCACAATCACATCTACTCACCAAAGATGGAGTAAATTTACCTTTGGAAGTTTGGGGTGGACTGATGGCAAGTATTTGTTAGAATTCCTATTGCTGTGAGAAGTAAATGTCTAAGGAAAAAGGTACCAAATTTAGCTTTGAAAGTGTGACATTGAGTTTTGTTAGAAGAAAAAAGATGAACTAGTTGCTGTCATGAGATCATATCTAACCTCTCTGAACAAGGAGAAATCATATGCAAACTGAAAAAGAAAAAAAAATTGGTCCTAGACATTTTTGATGTCAGTCAAAGAGAGGCACAAACATATGTCAAATGCAGCGAAGTCCACGATAACAACAAATGATGAACTAATCTGAAACAAAATTCAAACTCGAAAGGATTTGACATAAACATGTGTGCAGTTGTAATAAGACATAAATCCACCACTTAATAATTCTCTATGGCTATAGTTGTTAATCAAGCATTTAGCCCACATAGACTTACCATTCTCCAAGCAAGACTTGTTAGCATATATAGCATCATTTTTATGGCAGCTTGGACAATCAAGAAAGTTAATAGAATAGCTCAGCAATGACCTTCTTAGACAACAAAACATACTATCAGAAAGTCTTAGAGAACTTTGGTCTGATTTAATTTGTAAGGTAGTAGTTTATAACAGTAAGCAATACTGTACTATTGTAATCAGTTTTTACACATTTAGACAAAAAGCACAATTGTAAAGTAAACGATGATTGTTTTCTTTCAACATATGTAACATAAGCAAGTTATAAAGGTCTGGATAGCTAGTCACCTATATTAAAAGCATACACAAAAGGGATATTTGAGATATACAATGTGTCACGTCAAAAGAGTTCAAAGGATTAATTATTATTTGGTTTTAAATGAACTATTACAAGGGCTTGGTGTAGAAACTAATTACTAATTCACAGTTCACAGTGAGGAAGGAAAGTATATATAGAGGGGCTAATGCGTGTACAACAAAAAGAAAAATCAAGGGACCAAAAAGAGAACTTTTCCCCAATCATTGTGAATAGTTACAAAGAGGATCAGACCACCATGTTGTTTGGGTAATGAGAGAATACAGTGTGAAAGAATCTTGGGTGAAGGAGTTCATAAGTGGTACTTATACACCAACTCCATGTTCTGTCACTCAACCTGTGCAGCCATTAGTTAAAGTTCTATGTCTGTTGAAGAATGGAGAGCTCTTACTTGAGTACATATGTGGAAATCTTGTTTCATATGATCCTCAAAATGTTGTCTTGAGGCCACTAAGGTTCTGGGGATGCGTTATTTTTTTCCAGAAGTGTTCATGTGGGCTGCCTTAATTGGGTTGATATCCCTGAAGTGCTTTAGCAAAATTAGATCATCATTGGCACAATCCTTTGAAAAGTTTAAAACATATATTAGTAGTATGTTTTCTTGAGGCCATTCATTTTGTTTCATTCTTAGAACTTTGTTCCTTTGTCTTCTAGAATAATAGTTCTGAATTTCAGTACATGTTTAAAGATTATGTCATCTTCTGAATATATCAATCTATGCTTGATATCAAACAACTTAGAAATAATTTTAATTAGCATGTAGAGGTAGTAGTTTTGGCAGAATTTGGTTCTTAAAAGACACGTGTGAGATGCCATAGAGAGATAGTTTTGTCACTGCTATCCCAAATAGTTAACTGAACTGGCATTTTTGGGCAACATCTATTTATCCTATCTATGTTTAGAACTGATGGGAGCTCTCTGTTTAGACTGAAGGGATAATCAGAAATCATGAAGGGAACATGATGTTAGCCTGCTCAGAAGCACAGGTATTCTGCAGAAACGTACACTTCTTTTACGTCCACTAATTCTCCATCTAATCAATCACCATTTGATCAAGTTGCAAGGAACAGAAAAATAATGCATTACTTTGATCCAGTACCAATTTCACTGTGGCTAATCCAGTGCAAAGCAGACAGAAATCCAGTGCAAGGCATATATAATAAGATCAATTATTATTCTAAGTACAGATACTACTATAACATTAGAGTAGTATAAACAGAGAACCAAGTTCATCACTCTTCCCTGCAACCATCATGAAATGCCTGCAGAAGCTAATATATTATGAACAGTAATATACACCTGCTAGAATGCTGAACAACTTGCAGCAAACATTAGATCAATGCAGAACTGAGGCATGGAAAGTGATTATAGACTATAATTTATAGTAGCATGCATCAGGAAATCCAGTTATACCAGATTACCAGTCATCATCACAAAAATGGAAACTTAAAGTCATTTACTCCAATTTCTATTATATCTAACGCCTACACATTGTTATCGACCATTAATACATAAAAATTACTGAACAGGTTAGCCCTAATCAGAATTTGAAAAAAAACTAAACAAATTGAATTCCCGATTCACTTCAAATATTCAATCAGAAGATAGAAAAATTACCTGTTCGGTGATGAAGAGTCTGGTGACGAGAACCCTTAACAATCGGCGGTGGTGAAGAGAGAGATGACGGTATGCGGGTTGAGAGAGAGCGCTCTGTGAGAGTGACTGATGTGTGTGCTTCCAAATGAGGTTTTTTTTTAGCTCTGTATAAATATAAAAGCTATCTATTTATATGTATGCAATTAATAG
>JACEIK010000426.1:37146-51560 GCA_018107945.1 Datura stramonium | reverse complement strand
ATTCTAACTATAACAGAGAGCTAAAAAAAAAACCTAACATGCTTCTTGGAAATCAGTAAAATAAGTACAATTCAGATTTCAGGTCTTTAACATTGACGTGAAAATAAATGTGAAATGTGTATTGTTACATGACCAGGTAACATGCTATAGAAGGCTAGTTTGGATTTGCATATGTAAGCAATATTGTTAAATATAGAATGTTATAAACCAAGTAAAAATAACAAACAAACAATCGAATAAATAAATAAATAGTCAAAATATTTACTCTTTGAAATAAGGGATAATAGCACATGTGAATATGTTATCTTTCATTCAGTTTTCAAGAGATAACTATGATACACACAAGACATGTAAAATAATTATAAGCATCACCTGAATTTGTTCTATTGAAATGTTACAGAACCTATGTTGTTCTTAAACAGTTGAAAGGTCCTGGAGCCCAAAATTTTAGTGCTTTGTTTTAGACGAGTTTATGAAAATGTCTACCAACTGCAAATTGTCATTCAAAATCAGACACCATCAGCCTAATATTCTGAGAGAACTACCTGCTATAACTCTGAAAATTGCAGTTTCTGATCTCTCCTTAATGGCATATCAACAGCTGGGTATTTTTAGAAGAAGCTTAAAGCTCCTAAGTAACACCAACAAAACAAAGAGCCCCACCCAATCTCTCATCTCTCCTAATCGCATATCAGCAGTTGGGGCATTTTCAGAAGAAGCCTAAAGCTCCTAAGTAACACCCACAAAGTAAAAGCCCTCACTCACCTCTTTTTTTCTCTTTATTCCCCCTAATTCCTAAATAAAACCCGCTGGGCAATAAAGGGTGGGGAAGCTGCAATGCTCCAAGTAAAGTTAACTCCTAAGAAGGGAGAATAAGGAGGCCATAATATAAAAGCTAGTCGTCAGAGAAACTATGCCTCAAATCTCAGTATTTGAAAAAGAAAATAAGCAGCATCTTCCACGGGTTCAACAAGTTCTGATCAAGGCACATGCAGCATTTTATTTACTACTATTTTTCAAATTCTCAATACGTCACCTACTGATATTTATCAGCTCTGCACCTACCCATAATCTTGATTAGGATCTCTAAGAGTGAATACTTTATGTAAATTCCAATCTAAGATCTCTCTATAACTTGCTTACTGGTATTATCAGCTTTCAAGTCTAAGTAAATGTAAATCAGAACATATCAAACGAAGTCTAACCTCATAAGTAACACTGGCACCCAGAACTGGCAGGGGGACGTAATGTTATAGCTGAAACTGCGCCATTAGCTGATAAGATACATAAAGCCCTAGGCCTCTGCTGTGCAAATGCCAATTATTTTTCCGCAACATCCTGCATAGTTCAAGGAGAGTGTATTGGCATCAAGAAACACGAAATACAGGTTACAAAAGTTGATAACGTAGAATGTTTAAGCATATTGTTTAAGATCCAACTTCAGTCAAATCACATTTTTCCACATCTAAAAGAGCTCTTTCCTCTGGACTAACATTGCGGGAGAACCTCCCAACAATGTCAACATTGTTCTGTTTCGGTTACCAATCACATATCAACATCATGGTTTGATTCCCCCTTCATCCATGCGCCAGATTTATTGTGAGAAAGACTTCGTATACTCAGATCCAAAAAAGGGAAACATGATAAAAACACTTCGGTCATGTGCTAAAGACAATCTTTTTAGCATTTTCTCCCCAAAAAAACGATTATACATACAAAATTACCTATTTTATCAATGAAAGAAAAAGATTATACATACAAAATTGGTGAAAGCAATACACCAATACCTCTCCTACACCAATGTTTATAACATGAGGTGTAAAAGCCAGTCCAGCTGAACTACTCATCCATTCACCTGCAGCAAGAAATTTAATCTTCAGAAACTACAACCAAATGAATAGGATATCTTGTGAGTTAAAACTAAAATTGAGAGATAAATTAACCAACATGATTGGAAATATTATATAGCACTTCCCCACCTACCCCATCACCTCTATCCTCCTTACCGGGAGTTGATGGGGCCTAACCTCAGGAAGGGGAAGTTCAATATCATTATTATGTGATATGCGGCCATCAATATGATGCCGAGGGCAACACATCCTAGCAATTCAAGCAAATCAGTCTCTTATGCCACATTAGAACAAGTTTGTCTAACTTAATGAGAGTAAGTGAATCTGCACGAAAAATAGTTTGAGTTGCATAAAGTTATCTTCTCTCTTCTACTTGTTAATAAGATTCAGACTATTACCCCCGAATCCGCGTGACCGGCAACACCGCTAAGTACCCTGCAGTCTTAAGATCAAAAACAGATATTGTCAAGCCCCAGTTAGGCCTTGCCAAACTAGGTTGCATGCTGCTCAATTCAAATTGGGCATGATCACCCCCACCCCACCACAAAACACACACACACTCCAAAAAGAAACTCCAAAAAAGAAAAGAGTAAAGGAGGAGATATTGCAGGAAATGAAGATAGGAAACCATATATCCCTACCAATCAACTAACAGCGACTCTTCTAAATGTAATCTGTTGAGTATACCTGTGATTTTTGGCCGAGTTATTGTTATGCCTAAGGTGCAACTTTTTGGCCTTTATGATGCCATGATGTAATGCTGAGATGGTACAGCTATCTGGTTGTAGTCCCTTTCTCCACATCTCATTCACAAGGTCTTTGGCCATCTCAACATGTCCTTGCTTACAATAGCCACATATTAGAGCTGTGTATGTGACACTATCAGGTTCTAAACCTCTATCAATCATTTCAGTGAAAAGGCGAATTGCATCGTCAATGTTGTCTGATTTACAATGACTATCAATCAAAACAGTGTAGCAAATGGCATCAGCTGTTAATTCCATCTCGTTCATTTCACTCCAAAAAACTGACGGATCCATCTTTTCCCACATATTCCACCCTGAATCCTTTCTTTCTCTGCCGTTACTCCTTGTATCTAATGACAATCGATCTCTCTTTAAATTCTTAGAATGGCCATCAAGCATAACTGTATAAGTGATAACATCAGGAGAAATGCCCCTTTTCTTCATATCATCAAAAAGATAAAGAGCTTCCTGCAAGTGATTCACCCTGCAATAACCATTTAACATCATAGTATAAATGACCACGTCAGGTGTTAATCCTCTCCAAACCATATTATCGAACACCCACCTGGCCCTTTTCATATCTCCAGCACTACATAAGGAAGCTATTAGTTTGCTATACGTTATTTTACAAGTGTCATCACCTAAAGACAACACTATCTCGAACAGCTTTAACGCTTTTCCATATTCTCCTTCGAGGCATAGGCTACTCAGAAGCTTCAAACGAGATTTCCTTTTAATTAAAACACCTTGTTTTGACAGTCTAACAAAAAGCTCATAGCCATCTTTGGTGTTGCCTAATTCACAATACCCAGTCACCATCGCAGCATAATTTTCTGCGGATTTATTCTCCAAACTATTGAAAAATTTTACAGCCTCCTCCACGTAACCTCCAATGCATAAGCCCTCAATAATCACATTATGTGTGACAGTTGTTGGCATCAACCTTTGTCCCTTCATTTGGTCCAAAAGGTGAAGTGCCTCTTTAACAAGACCATTTCTAGAAAATCCACCAGCAAGCACATTATAAGTGATAATATCAGGTTTCAAGCCTTTTGCTTTCATTTCTTCAAATAAATCCAATGCATCTAAAATTCTTCCATGGAGGCAATACCCATTTATTAAAGTAGTATAATGCACAATGTCAGGTGTCATCCTCTTACCCTTCATCTCATCAAGCAACTTCTCAGCCTCTTCAAACCTACCCAGTTTGCACAAAGCATCAATTACACCATTATAAGCCACCTCATCAAGAAAAATACCTTTATTCTTAAAACTACTGAACTGATCAACGGCATCACATGTCTTGCCATTTTTGCACAAGCACTGAAGAATTGAGCTAACAATCACACAATTACTTTTGATGCCCCTTGCTTCCATCTTGTCATGGAAAGCCTGAGCTTTAGAAATATTCCCCGTGTTACAGTAACCATTAATTACAGCCCCATAAGAAAAGGCATCAGGGACTATTCCTTGCTCCTCCATGTCAAGCAGCACCATTTCTGCCTCTTGCAGCTTCTTCTCACTAACAAACCCACGAATTACAGCAGTGTAGGCATAGACATCAAGGGGTACATTTACCCGTTTCCACGCCTGCAATACATCATAAGCCAAGTCCGATCTACCATACAAGCAAAGCCCTTCAATGTAAGTAGAATAAGTAAACTCATTAGGAGTTTCACCGGCTTTCTCCATCTCCTCAAATACACCAACTGCTTCTTCTAAATGGCCTTTTCTACATAATGCCTTGATCACAATTCCATAAGTATACACATTTGGAGTTACGGAAATCCTCTTCAACTGTTTATAAACTGCCACCGCCATATCTACTTTCCCACACTCAACAAGCCGATTCATGAGATAATTACACGACAACACACTCAGTCCAAAACCACACCTTTTTGTCCGGAACAAAACGTCAATAGCTTCATCAAACATCCTTAAACTAGCATAAGCCTTAACCAATGCATCTAAAGCCCGAACCAACGAATTGGGGCCCTCGGCATTCAACCCCTCCACCAATTCCTCAAACAAATCGGAAACTTCAAAACCCAAATCCTTCTTTCCCGAATTTATAACCTCCAACAACAAAGAATCCAATTTCATATCCATACCCCAATAACAAAATGTCCTAATCATAGCCATGTAACTCTGAAGATCATGTTTAAACCCACTTTCTTTCAACTGACGAAAAAATGATAAAGCATCATTAGGTTCTTCCCTTAAACTGTTGAGCATTTCAGTGACCCAATAAGAGTCTACTTCAACTGTATTGTTGGTTAGCTCAGTATTTTTCATCTGGGTACTTCCAATTTGTTCATCAGAACTAGAATCTGAAAAATATGGGCTTAATTGAGCTACTGAATAAACTGACTTCAATCGAATAAATTGGCTATTCTTGAAGATGTTTCTGTAAGAAGCTGACCTTATTGCCGGAACCCACATGGAAAAAAATTCAGGCTCGCATTTGACTGACTGTACCTGGCTTCTTTCTTCTTTCTCTATCTCGTGCGTGTGACAAAGTAGCAGCAGTGAGTGATGCTACCCTTAAACCCTAAACCCTATTTATATACAAATAGTTCAAAAGAAGTTGGAGTTGCGAATAGTGGGGAAATAAGGGGATTTATATTGTTGTTTTTTCTTCTATGTTTTCATATATAAAATCCATATAAAATCCTTTGTCGGATTTAGCAACTATTAATATTAATTTTTATAAATATTATGATAAGTAAGGATAGTAGGTGGGTGGAAGGATGCTACGGGGTCAAGAATGAAGATGATGTGTATTAGAACGGAGAATGAAAATGACACAATCAATATAAAAATTAGGCCCGCGAGGACATATGGTTAATTGGTTGGGAGTTGGGTTTCCTATGTGGGACACCCGGGTCAAATCCTGAAAGGAGGACGAACCTTCGAAAGAAGATGGAGAGTGAAATTATTGAAAATGAACCTCGTGAAGATATTAGTGATATTGGAGATTTAAGTGTAAATCCTCAGAATCAATCTTTTTAGGGTGTATTCAAACTGGAAAACCATGACACGACCTACTTTAAGACATTGGAGAAGGAGGAGAATATTTTCATCTCTACATATGAATTTGAGATCAAATATTGTTCAATTTGATTTAAGAATGTCAAAAAGAACTTGAAAAAGGTATGCGTTTTAATATAAGAGAGATATTGAAACATGCGAAAAAGGTTCAAAATTTGCACAAGAATAAAGAATTCAAAGTGATGTCAACCAAGAATTTATGATTGTGAAATATAAGTTTTATAGTTTATTTGGCTGTCTATGATTTTGTCGAGTCTGGAAGGTTGGAAAGTACGTCGATAATCATAGATGTGAAACTGAACAACTTTCTAAAGACCATGCTAACCTCAATATCAATTTGATTGCATTCTTAATTTTAAACCAAATGTAAAGATATCTCAAGTCGTTGTTAGTATATCTCAAGTATATGCTATTTTTAAGGTTCACGAGAAATTTGTTGATCAAGTGAATTACATAAAAGTGTGGTTTGGACGTTTAACACATATTTAAATTGGTGTATGGTGACTTTGTAAAATCATCCGATGAGCTTCCTTATTTTTCTGTAGTTTTTTAATCCTTCAATCATGAAACAATTATAGAATGTCAGAGAGCACTTTCAAGTCATTGATAGATTTCAAATGTGCCGCTATGTTATTTGAGTAGATGAAACACACATATATATATAATAAATATGATATCAAATTATTAATTGTTGTTGGTATTGATAAAACTAAATGATATCATTTTTTCTCCAACATTTGTAATTGTTGATAGGGAGTCAAAAGAGGCAAAAGTAATAAATATAGAAGTATATGAATACCTCATGAAAATTCCTTTGACAAATAGACTATTAGCCATGACACTGAAAAAGGATGAGAAATGTTGACAACAAATCTCTCAGAATCATCCATATCAGATTGTTGCAAGGCCTTGGAGTTAAAATACCTATTCCCTACTTTAAACTGATATTATATTAGTAACTATCACCAGATTTCAAGGAATTACTTTCAAACTCAAACTATACACTATTTATTTATTAAGGGTGTCACTGATACATAACGAACGATTCTAATAGTGTAAAATAAAGTTAAGTAAAAACATGAACAGAAAGAAATCAATCAATAAGAGACTCAATAACTGAATCGATTAAAATTAGGTATCCAATAATAGAAATGTAAATCATCCAAAAGAAAAACATATCTAATACTATAACTAATTTAGTTTCAATAAGAATAGCATAATAGGTCTCGATTTGTTGGCATACAGTTATTTTCATCATCAAACCCAAAGGCCAAAATTTAAATATTTGATTATTTTAAAACTTAATATACAAAACTTATTTTACACGTGTAAATTAATTTGATATGTCTTAATATTTTTTCAATTTATTTTTATAAAATAAAAAATCTATTTAATCTACTTTTTCGACTCTATAAAGGTGCAAATTAGAAAAAAAACCGAAGGAAAAAAAGTGTGCTCTTCTGGCTTCTGCTTGCTGCGCTTCCCTCCCAGGCCTTATTTGCTGCTGCTCTTCCGCGGCTCCGCCACTGGTTGCTGCCGACTTCCGTCAATCTACTCGTCTCCGGTTAGGTCGCCACTGTCCAAGGTAAGTTCCATTCTCTTTCTTTCTCTATTTTGTTTTTCAAAAAGTCTTATTGAGCCTTTTCTTTTGTAATACATGAATTTGAGAATAAAATTGAGTGAATTGCAGACAGAGTAGAAAGTTTTCTGTTGTATCTGTCCTTAATCTAAAATGGTGGGTTTCACTCTACTTCACTTTAGGCTAGCAATCTGTGAAGGTGATAAATTTTTTTGGGAATCTTATTCTTGTTTTGTCTATTATAGTATTGTGAATATGTACGGTTAATATTTGCTGAAAATATGTTGAGAAAGTGAAAATTTGTTACACAGGTCATGAGTGTCGCCTACCCTCCGGTTTGTCTGTTTGGCCATGCTTCATCAGTCTATAATGGTTCTTTAAACTCTAATAAGTGGAAAATAGGGTTTTAACTGGGGGCTCTTCACTGTCTCTGGATGCTTGAGTCTCATTTCTTAATTTCTTGTAGTCTATCTTTGATGGGATGCTTAAGCTTTTTCTAGCACGATTTTATCTTCTAACAGGATTGCAATGGACCCTATTAAACAAGAGAAAGTAAGGAGATTTGAGGAGTTTGTTGATCGCCGTCTGAAACCAGATCTTGTTCACGCAATTGCTGAACGGTAGTAACAAATATATCATTCACTTCAGTTTTCCTGAATTCGTTTTCTATTACATATCTTTATTTGTTTTGGGGGGACTTCTTTTCTCACCACTTACTGTTCAACCCCTGTCTTTGAATGACAAAGATGTTTTTCAGCTGAACACTCGCCTTATTAAAGGGAATGCATCTTTGATGACCTATAGTTTAAAGGTTCTTTCAAGAATATTCTTGTTTTGGTGGTTTACTTAAACTTATTTAGCTTGCTCCTTTAAATTCATAGTAGTATAAATTATGGGTGTTTCTTCAAACCTTATTTGCCATATTGTTGTAATGGCCAAAATGTGTAGTGGAATAAAAACAACTAGGTGTAGTCTTGTCCCGGTCAAATTTTGGTCATCAATATGAGGCATAAATCCGTAATCTTTTACAAGTAAGTTTTTAAACATTTATATATGTGAAGAACGGCGACATCCAAATTATTGCATAGGAAGTAATGGAATGGTTTAAACCCAACATTGCTAAAGTTACCTATGCACTGGTAGTAGAGGAGAAAACAGCTTTGGAGCAATTGGAGAAGTGGTCATTGATTGAAGAGAGCATTTTACAATAGAAGTCTAGGGCTACTTGGTTGAGATTAGGGGATGTTAATACCAAATATTTCTCTGCAGAATGAAGGAAAGAAGGAATAGAAAGAATATACAGGTCTTAACTTCATTGGATGACAGGCAGCTTGTAGATAAGGATCATATATATGAGGAGGTGGTGCAATTTTACAAATCACTTATGGGCACATCCGGTGATAGTTTGCCAGCAGTAAATACACAAAGTATGAACCTAGGACCTAAGTTGAATCACAAGAAACAACTGACACTTTGTGCTGAAGTGACTGATAAGGAGATTTATGATGGATTATGGCCTATAGGGGATGATAAAGCTCCAGGGATAGATGGCTTTAATGCACTATTTTAAAAAAAATCCTGGATGATAATCAAACAAGATGTGTATGAGGCTGTTAGACATTTCTTCACAACAAGGAGGTTATATAAGGCTGTCAATTGTGCTACACTCACCTTACTCCCTAAAGTTGCTAATCCAGCAATAAGCGGCCAATAGCTTGCTGTTCAGTCTTGTACAAGATTATATCTAAGGTGTTGGCTAACAGAATCCAAAAGGTGATAGCTTCTATTATTTCTGATACTCAGGCAGGTTTTATTCCTGGAAAGAAGGTAGATGATAATATTATATTAGCTTATGAACTGGTCAAGGCATACTCCAGAAAAAGTATTTCTCCTAGATGCCTTATCAAAGTGGACATTCAGAAAGCATATGATACTGTCCATTGGCAGTTCTTACTGCAGATGTTGGAACATTTGAACTTTCCTGCAAAATTCACAAAATGGATATGGGAATGTATTTCAACTGTGAACTATTCTATTGTTCTTAATGGGGAGTTTACTAAACCTTTTGATGCAGCTAGAGGGCTCAGACAAGGAGATCCTATATCTCCATACTTATTTGCAGTTGTGATGGATTATTTGAGTAGGAACTTGAAACTTCTCAAGGATGAGAAACATTTCAAGTATCATCCTATGTGTGCAAAGCTAGATATTACACATTTGTCGTTTGCAGATGATCTCCTGTTGTTTGCTCGAGGGGGATACAACCTCCATAACTTCATTGCATGAGAAGTTCAGTATATTTTCAGCTGCTTCAGGGCTTAATGCTAATTTGAATAAGAGTTCAGTGTATTTTGGAGGGGTCAGCTCTGAAATTAGACAACATATTCAGCAGGTGTTGGGATATAATCAAGGGGAATTGCCATTCAAGTACTTGGGTATTCCTTTAGCAACTAGGAAACTCACTTTACTGCAATGGCAACCTTTGATTGAAAAAATGGTGAACAAAATTACTAGTTGGACTGCTAGAAAATTGTCTTATGCCGGAAGAATACAACTTGTTCAAAGTTCAAACAGTGGCCTTTGGGATTCAAGCTTATTGGTCGCAATTGTTTATCATTCCAACTAAAGTAATGAAGACTCTTGAGGCTATTTGCAGAAGCTACATTTGGTCAGGAGGATCGGCGATTACGAAGAAATCCCTAGTAGCCTGGACTAGGGTCTGTTCTCCTAAGGCGATTGGTGGTTTAAACCTTATAAACATGAAGGTGTGGAATAAGGCGGCTATTATTAAGACATGTTGGGATTTGGCTAATAAGCAAGACAAGTTATGGATCAAGTGGATCCACAACTATTATATTAAGGAGCAACACTTTCGTACTATGCCAATTCCCCAACATGCTTGTTGGATGGTTAGGAAAATATTTGGGGCCAGAGATAAGCTTGATCTCCTGGCTACTGGAGTGAAGCTTCAAGGTAGTGCCATTAGGAAAATATACCTCCAATTGCTAGGAAATTTACCTAAGGTGTCCTGGAAAGGTATGTTATACCAGAATCAAGCTAGACCCAAAGCTGTGTTCACTATTTGGTTGTATGTACATGGGAGATTGCTAACAGCTGATAGACTACGGGCATGGAACATTCAAGTGGATCAGATGTGCTCTTTATGTAAGCAGGCACATGAAAATATCCCCCATCTGTTTGTTGATTGCACTTTCACTAGAGAAATCTGGAAGAAGATACATCAATGGTTACAACTGCCTCCATTTTCAGATTTGAAGCAGTGGATCATAGAAAGTACGCAAGGAAGAAGTCACAACGCCAAGCTCCTCAAACTAGTCTTTGCAGAGTTCATTCATGCTGTGTGGATTGAGAGGAATACAAGAATATTTGAAAATAGAGAGAATACAATAGAAGTGATCACAAAAAAAATAGCTTACACTAGTATAGTTAGAGCTAAAGGTTACACTTTTGTCTTACTTAGTAATTGTAAGTATACTTCTGGGTAGGTAGGTAGGTTTTAGAGATTGATGTACTGGATTAAGCAGATTGTGGTTTTCTGCTGCCCTGTATATTCTTGCTCTTGGTAATAAAAAATTCTAATTACCCAAAAAAAAAGTTTCCTATGTATGAGAAAATATGTAATAAGATTTTCTGCACAAAATCTTATGGTGGCCTAACTTGTTTCATTTTGTTTCCTTCCACTTTATGGCTGCAGGGACAAGGTCTTTGAACAGCAAAAGATTTTGTATCCTTCTCATGTTATTATATCGTTAGATTACAAACATATAATTGGATCATTCTTTCAGTCTTTTGGACTTTTAGTTGTAATTCGCAGTTGCAGGCATGTGGGTTGAATTGTTTGATACTTATATGAAAATTGACATTGGAATGAGGTCTATGCAGTTTTCTTAACCTTAACTTTTTTTAGCTCTGATTTAAGAAGTAATATAGAGAATTTGGAGAAAAACAGTGTAACTAATCTGAGGACGTTGGTTAATCTTGGGGCTGAAGTATATACGCAAGCTGACGTGTAAGTCTTTCTTATCTTTATTTAAATGTTAGCAGAAAATTGTTGAATAAGTTAAGTGATGTCTGCATTTATTTGAACTTGTATTGACATTTTTTGTTTTATTTTTCATTTACAATTGAAAATTTGTATTTCGACGATTTCTAGTACCCCGGTATTTTCATCCCCTGCATATTGATATATCTTTCTGAGTTGATCTGACAGGCCGGATACAACACGCATATTTGTTGACGTGGGACTTGGATTTCATGTGGAATTCACTTGGTCGGAAGCTCTAAATTATATATCAGCAAGGGAGGAGAAATTAGCCAGGTACTACTAATCTCTGCTTTCTATCAGTAGTGTTTTATTTCCATTTGAGTGCTTAAATTCAAGTAGTCCCTTTCAAAATCTTAACGATTGTGTAAAGATAACTTGGTCACATGATTGATCCATCTTCTGTTCTTAAGATTTGGAAAACAAGTGCAAATGATAAAATATAACATTCAGTAAATTGGTCATCTTAATAATAGATCAAACACCTCAAGGAGCATTCAATAAGATATAGAGTTAGGATCTCTTTCTCATCAATCGGAAGAGTTAGGATGTGTTTCCTAAATCTAATTACTGATTAGTCAGACACTTGAATAAATGGAGATGAGAAAGTTCTGATTGCAATTTCCCAGTGCCCAAAGCGTGTACAATTGGTAACATGTTTTAATAGCCATCATGCCATTTTTCATGCAATGGGCTGAGTCTGGCTAGATGGAGGAATATGCACGAATGCACGAGGAAATAGCAGTCTTAAAAGTTCTCAAAAAACTAAAGCAGTGAAGCTGTGAAGGAAAAGCTAAAAACCCCGTTTAAGCAAAAATTGGCAACTCTAATAGAGATTCTTATAGTACTGGTAAAGCTAAAATCTCCTGAGCTACCACCTTAGTTACAATCCACTGACAGCACAACTCAAATAATAGCTCCAAATTATTCTGCTCAAGCATGTTTTTATTTTCCAGTTTGGATAAACATTAATCAGACTGTTGTATGGATTAAAAGATAAGAAGACCGAATATGAGGATGTGAATATCCGTGTGTAATCAGCTCAGATGTTTGTGCTTATTTTGCTCCCCCGTCTTCTCTATTTTCACTTTAAGTTTCTTGGTTTTGGAGCCAACTAGTTCAGCTCTTGTTGGTTTTTTCTAGGGTGGAGGGAGATGAGGGGATGAGTGTGTTTTTGAACCTTTCACACTCAAGAAAGAGGAGAAACCTTCTCCACATGTTTTGTGACTTCATTTTTCCATGTTTTGAGTGGAAACACTCTGTTCAACAGTTCAAGCGATATTCCGAGTCATGTTTCTTGGATTACACTAAATGTAGATCTTTTGCAATTAAATGTGCAGGCAAATAGAGGAATATACTCGTCTAATTGCATCAATCAAGGCCCAGATCAAGATGGTATGTGGTTTAATTGATCTCCCTTCCTGCTTTCTACTAAGCATATGCTTCAGAGCTCTCAGCGACACACACATAATAACAAGTCGCAAGAGAGATAAACCAGAGCTTTTTCTTTTAAATTTATGTTCCTGATTAAATTACACTAACTGATGCATATTTCATGTAAAAAAAACTCGAATGCAGGTTTGTGAAGGGATACGTGAGTTGCTCCAGCTTCCGGCAGAGCCAGCTTACTAACGTGTATACGTCTTAAATTGCTAATGGGAGGGGATTTACTGAGATGAGAGACAGACACAAAAAGTGAAGAATGAAGACTAGATAATCTTCTATCCATTGAAGGAGCTTTATGAATTGAAGACAAGATAATCTTCTATCCATTGAAGGAGCTTCATGATGGAATCGTGCAAATTTACTGTCAAGAACTTGTTTATCTGTTTCCTTTTTTTTTTTCCTGAAAAGAAATCCTTTCATCTGTTTTTACTTTTTTGGAGGGGGAGGGGGGTTAGTTTGGTTACTAGTCAGGTAGAGATTATTCAGGTATTAAAATTGGAAAAGTCAAATTTACTTCTTTACTCTACTTTAATTTGATAGTTAATTTTATTCCTCTTATCTTACGGGCTATATTTGCTTCGCCGTCTTCAAACTATTTATTTCTCTTTCACAATATAATCTGCCTGTCTTGATCCAACGTAATTAAAATAAATCTAAATTTCTAATCCACCCAAACAAATAAACCTCGTATTCTTCCCCCACGAATCCAATTCGCAGCAAGTTCTAAAGATTTAGTATTTCCTCAATTTTGGGTATCTTGGTAACTTTTCTCCATTAATGTTGTACCCAAATACTTGTTTTGGTAACTTTTTTCCATCAAGAAAAACTAGTTTAACGACATTTGACGTCTATTATCTCTTCTTCACAGGAGTGTGTACAAATCGTTAATCAATAAATCGAATCGAAAAAAATATTATTGGTTTATTGATATTGAGTTATTGAGTTAATAAATTTTAAATGATTTTGTAAATGTTTTTATTGGGCTATTGGTTGATTTTGGGTTTTAAAATTTTAGTTAATGGTTAAACCGATGACCTAATAAGATTGCCTAAAATATCTTTTTATCCCTAAATATTAAATAGTAACTTTAGATTATAAATACAATTTTATTTTTTTTGTTTTTTATAGTTATTAGTCTTGGTGCCGCTATTTTCTTTGTGAAATAGCTGGCCATCCGTGTGAATTGACCTCTTTTTTTTGAGAGAGATAATTACCGTGCTACTGCGCCCCAAATTTGCTACTTAATTAGAAAGAGCACAAAGTTATTTTAGCAATAAGTTATTTTAATTTGTTTCTACTTGTAATTCATTTAGACTTTTATGCATGAAAGTAGTGTATGTATGACCAAATAAAAACAAGAGAAAAGAAAAACAAAATTAGAGGATTATTTTCTTGTCGGTTAAATCTAAAATCAAACCGTTAAGGATCAAAAGCGATTAATCGAAAATCAATAACAAATATCTTATTGGTTTAATTATTGATTTAAAATATTTACAAATCAAAAACTGATAAATCAAACTGATAATACACCTAATCGAACCAAACCGACCGATAAACACCCCAAATTCAACACCCTCAACTTTCCCCTTGACCATCTCACTACTCTCCACCCCCGAGTACCCCAGCTCCCCATTTCATTCCTACAATTTTGGAACAATATAAAATTCCAGAAATAATAT
>JACEIK010000426.1:24348-37118 GCA_018107945.1 Datura stramonium | reverse complement strand
CTACCAAACACACCCTTAGAAGAATAGCTTATGTACCATTTACTAGGGTGACGAATGAACTTGACATTCGCTCCAAAAACCCGACTCATTTCGGCGCCAATTCCAAATTTCTGCAAAATCTCTTCTTCTGCACCATTCTTCTTCCGCTGTAAAGTTGCCCCTTTCCTCTCCCATCCAGTGGTAAAGTTACATTCTTTCCTTCAAAAAGACTAAAACCCTATATACCCATTTCCTTCTTCTTCTTTTTTTCCAAAATTTATTTTGTGAATTTTGGAATATGAATGGTGAATTAGTTTGTAATGCATTGTGACTTTACTAATCTCAGAGTATGTTTAATTTCTTTTTTTTTTGACTGATTATCAGAATACTTCTCTTTCTAGAGGTTTTTCTTGTGTCAGAAAGGGTTCCATGGCTTGGTGGGAGGGTGGTCTCGATGAAGCTCGTGTTCTTATTGCACCAGGTAATTCCTTAATTTACAAGTCTTTTTTTTTTTGTGCGTTCATTTGCATCTCTTGGCTTGAGTTTGTGTGTCTTTTTTCTTGCCACTGTTTTACTGAGTTTTGAGACATAGTACTATGTTGATTACACTTCCATTATGTTTTTTTAGAAAGGAAGAAGCTTTTGATTGGATACTATGGTTCTTAGTTTTTGTATGTAATAATTTACACCTTAAGGGATATTCTTTGCCTTCCATTTTATGGGCAAATTGAGTACGTTATTTTTGTGATATTGCTTTTATTTTCATACCTTCATCCACTTGGAATCTAATGGAGTGTCTTGAGCATGTAAATTACTGTTGCTTAGGAATCAGTAGCTACATATAAGCTTCATCTACAAGGATGGAGACGGAAATTGAAGATTTCATGACTTGTTGGTCCTTCCAGTTATGACATATCTTAAAACTGATAGACTTATCATATAATCAGAATCTTGATTCTGGAAAGAAAAAAACTCATCTTGAAAAAAGAGAGAAAGAAAAAACTCATCTTTACATCTCTCTTGCTTTGTCGCTGGTACATGGGAATAATGATATTTCAATCTCTTAGACTACAGCTCCAGAATCTTCTATACTCACTTGACTGCAATATGAAGATTCTCAGTTTGACATTGCAGAGCCTTCTAAGGATGAGAACAAGGTGGATCAGCTCTTATCTCTCCGACATCCCAAATCTGGTAAATTCTGTACCTTTTTCATACCTTTGCTTGTTTTAGTTGCCTCTTGTTATGCGTGTTTATTTTACTATTTGTCTTTTGTTATAATGCTTTTGGAAAATGGCTTGAAACATTGTTTTTGGTGGATGTATCGAAATTGTTATGATTTATTTTTTGTTAACCAAACTCTAACTTGCTGATTGTCATACTGTCTTTTGGGAACTGGTTATGGCTTATGCCACTAAGGTCGTAGTAATAATGCAGTAACATATACTGTTTTTTGATTTGCTTTTTGTGATAGGAAATGCAACATGTTACCTTTGTGTTGATGGATCTCTTCAAGAACTTCACTGGTTCAAGCAATCTTACGGGTCTTGGTTCCTTGGGGATTATGTCTGTGAAGGTAATCATTCGTCTGAGCTTGGTCTAACTAACCCTTTCAAAAGCTGAGAAGTCTACATTTTCCATGGTTGCACATTATTTGTCTTGATGAACCAATCTCTTCAAGGATAGTAGTTAACCGGAATTAAGACTTTATTTTTCTGAATGATAACCGTTATCGGAAGAATGTGGTCCTTGCAGTGGTTTCACGTCACAGAACAAGAAAAATTGAAATAAAAAAACATCTTTTTTCGTCTCAAGTTCGATTTTCTATTTTGTGCTTTGTTCTTGCATGCTAAAGATTTGATGCAAGCAGTAGGAGGATTAAGCTACCTCAGAAGAAGCATTCTAGAAATTTAAACCTACCTGCTAGGAGGATTATAACTACCTCTCTAGAATAATCTGAAGAAAAAACTAAAAATCTTAGCCCCATATGAATGTAGGTAAGGTGTTTGGTATCTCATTTATTTTTGGCATAGTTCAACTAACCTACTAAAAGTACAACTCGGGCTTTGCCGTACAGAGATTATACTCCTATGGCTTTGCCCAATTCCACCTGCAATGTCTCAATTGAGCCAGGTTGAGGATTTGCTCCTTATGTGCATTTCCTGTTGTGTACAACAAAACCATATTGGATGTATAGTAGGGTTCTTTAGACTATGCCAAAAATAAATAAGATAGGCCAAACACCTAACATGCATTCAAGTTGACCTAAATTCTTTAGATTATTAATCTCTCCGTTTCAGTTTATGTGCACAAAGCAAAAAAGAAAAGGAAGAATTTTGGAACTTGTTGTCATAAACATGCTATAACATTTGGTGAATTGATCTTACTTTCTACATCTGTTAAAATAGATGAGCTTCGTGGATAAGTGGATTGGGTGGATCAATTGGTGTATTTCAACTGGTGATTATAAATGGGACCCCTGACGATTTCTTTCTCACACACATGGGCTTGAGACAGGGAGACCTACTTTCTCCCTTATTCGTCATGGCAATGAAAGGGCTTAGCTAAAGTTATGCAAGGCCATGTCTCCATTACATCAAAGATTTTGGTATTGGGACAGGGGATCTAATAGAGTCGATGTATGTCACATACTTTATTCCGATGACACACTAATCCCTTGTGGGGCTGAGGAGAACTAACTAAGGTATCTTAGAGTCATTTTGTTATTATTTGAAGTTGTGTCTGGGTTAAAGATCAACTTGGGGAAGAGTTCACTGTTTCCTGTCAATGAAGTGGAGGACTTTCAGCCATTGGGAGAGAATTTGGGGTGCCAAACAGGTGAGCTTCCCATTACCTATCTTAGCATGCCCTTAGGTGCCAGATACAAGTCTAAGCACGTATGGCAAGAGATTGAGGATAGGTTTGACAAGAAGCTTGAAAGTTGGAGAAGACAGTACCTATCTCGAGGGGGCAGAGTTATCCTTATTAATAGTGTATCTGGCTCTCTTCCAACCTATCTTATGCTCTTCTGTCCTATGCCTATCAGTGTAAGAAAGAATCTTGACAAGATCAAAAGAAACTTCTTGTGGAATAAAAAACAAGCTTGCAACTTGGAAAAGACAATGTCTAACTCAATGCGATTTACAATGAAGGGAAATGTCAATTTGCAGCAGATGCTACTTATGTAACAAGGAAGAAGAGTTCAACAGTCACCTTTTTTTTGCACTGCAAAATGGCTAGACAACTTTGGAGTCTATTTTGAATCTGTTTGTTGGAGTGTATGACCATCTCATCTAAAAGCTTAAGATGTTAGAGATGACACAGTTTTTAAAAAATTAGTTATATCTTCAATACGTCCCTTTATGTGTGCACTTATTTTTTTTTCCGTGGTCAAGACGTGGAGATTCCTTTGATAATGGGTGACAGTGAGACTTAAACTCAGGAGTTCTGCATGCTCTATTACCATGTTGAAGTGTGTGACCTTTTTATTTAAAAGCTTAAACGATTAGAGAGCACAATTTTTTTTTAAAAAAAAAGTGATTAGAGAGCACACTTTTGTATTCTTTAAATCTTTCAATGCTATTACTCTTGATTTCTAGAGGGAGCATTAGTTTCTTTCTTGATAGTTTTTCTGTACTCATTTATTTCTCGAAACAGATGGCCGTTTGTATACTGCAACTCCAGTGGATCCAGTTTTTGTTCTGTTACCTATTTTCGAAGAAGCAAGAATGAAGGTATTAATCTCGAACTTCTGAGTGATGTATCTCTCTGCAATAAGTTTCTTATATAAAGTAACTGCTGCTAAAATCATATAGTAGACAAGTGTAATACTTGCAAGTGTGTAGTTCACACCTATTGTTGCTTTGTACATTATTTATACAAAAAAGAAATGCTTGTAAACTACATAAGGTTCAGATTATGTTCTTTCTCTTTTGGCTGGTTGAGTTTCCTTTGATGAATGCAACATCTGCAAGAGACAACTGTCTGCCACTTGATGAGCTGGTTTCTAATTGCTCTTTTGTTTATTGTGACAAATGCAGAAACATGATGATCCAGGAAAGTTTAGGCAAGTGGATGAAATAATTTATGTTGTAGGTTATCCTGGATATCAGCATCTTTCTTCTGTTGCTGAGAACTGCATGCAAGTGGTTTGTGATGTCAAAGGTGATAATATACTATTGCCGTATACTCAGTTTTTATTGTCTTATTATGCCAGATGGCATGACATCTCGTATTATGGAGTATTCTATAGAGATGTTATCTATGTACCTCGCATCAAATCCTTATGTTTAAGTTTCTGACTTAAAGTTGTTTTGCAAATAAATTTTAGAAAAAGGACATGAAAAATGGTTTCAGATCTAACATGGTGTAAATGATAAAGCATTTGAAACTATAACTTTTATTTTTGGATTGGTGGTGAATGTCTAATTTAAGTTAATTAATGCTTAATATTTTTTATCTTTCTCTCTCCCTCCTTCTAAAATAAAACAGATATTGGAATGACAAAGTTTTTCAGGCTTAATGATGAGAAGGTGCTAAAGTGGTTATGCTTGAAGGTCAGACTTCATCCTCTACAAGCCCTTATATAGGGTGGTTATTTGCTTTGGAACAATGTGCTGTGATGATCTTGATCTAGCATTCAGAGTAAAACTCCTAGCTTTCTGGAAATTAGAAGTTTAAGAGTCCCTTTCTGGTGATTAAGTCTCCAGTAACTGATCTTCCCAATCTGCAAGAAGTATGAAAAACCACCTATAAGTTTATCCGGTTAATGGCCTGTAATAGTTTAGCTAAAGATGGATCTCCTGTTAGTTATGTCTACATTTAGTTGTGAAGATGGTCCGACAAGTTATGATAACTATGACATAGTCCATATAGATATATGAAATTTTCTTCCACATGATCTGGCAGCCACTCTGATCCCTTCCAGTGTAAGTAAACTTGATTGATATGGTATAACTCGCTCCCTGCTCAGTCATTAGGTTTGAGCAATGATTTATAATATCTAAGAGAAACAGCTAAGGACAACAGTTGAGGAAAACACCAAACTAGAGTCTTACATAAAAGAAACTAATAACTCTTCTATTTTGTTATTATAAAGGTGTTCTTTATATTTTGGTTAATATATATGTACTTATTAGAAAATTTTCGTGGATCCAAGAGGAAAAGCCTTGATTTGAATTGTTGAATGAATTTGAGCAACACAGAAAGTGGAGAGTGAAAGGGTCTGCCACTTTTATGGATATGATCCTATGCAGAATATATTCTACTACATCTACTAGTATTTGTTTGCTTCTTAATTGCAGAGTCAATCACTTGTAGCCCGATGGAAAAAAGGAATGGTTAGCATGTCTTTGATTAAATGTGAAGATCTTCTCCTGTTAATTCGTTTTCCATAAGTACAAAGGGAGGAAAATGGAAGCTTTCTAGAAATATGATTTCATCTTGATATTTGCGTCAAGTAAACTTGGTTGTCTAATAGAAGTGGGTATACATAAAGCCTTTCAGTGGTTGTACCACTTTAAGATATCACAACTGGCTGTTGGAGATTAAGTGTACATTTGGTTGGTAATGCTTGTTTATATCTAGTAAAGTCTTCTTTGTCTACAATGGTGTATCCATCTTAGAAATTGAGTACTGTCAGAATTATTTTCCACGTTTCCATGTCTTTATTCTAACTCTTTAATATATTTGTAGGTAATCCAATTAAAGAAGACTTTGTTGACACTGGATAAGAACTATGCTGCTCGAGATAAGAAAGAAATATGTACGTCTCTTTCTGAATAATGAGTAAATTTTTTACACTCAGGTTATGATTCTCATAGCCAGCTGTGGTCCATCAAAGAAATTTCTCGCATTGTTCTTTGTTTGAGGAACTCTTCAAGTAATATATTTTCAGTTGAATGGACTGTTACCTCCTTGTGTTTAGTTCTATGTTGTTTGGACTCCAAAAATATTGTCATACCTATGTCGGATTCCCCAAAAATGCACTAGTTTTGGAATATCCGACGTGCACCCATCGACATTTTTAAGAATCCGAGCGACATGGCTTTAATGTATCCTTGGTTCTTTAAGAACCAGGAAAATAATATTGTCTGACCAATTCAGCGATCTTGTCATCTAGTCATATACATACAAAATCTAAAATATTATACTAATTAATGCTTTTTGAAGTAAACAGTAACTGATGCAGTATCTATAATTGGAGAGTACTTGAAGGACAAGCCTTGGTTGAATCTCCTCTGTAGCAAATTAAGGTATTTCCTTTAACTGATAAGTGGCTGAGGTTTTCCTTATTGTTTTTGAAATTATTTGTCTAGGTATAGTTAACTACAGGTTATGCTTTTACACAATATTTGAAAAGGCAAAAATGCAACTTGAGGGACTCAAGACAAATGACTTTCCAGACCTATTCTCTTTTTTCTTTTGATTTAAATTTCTTTTTCGTTCATCTACATGCTGTCTGTGTTACTGTATAATGTTAGTTCACATTTAGCTTCCAAAATAATCCATCCAGCTATCTATAATATGGTATCCGTTCCACATCAAGATACAAATGAAACATAAAAGAACTCTTTGTAGTATATTACATATATAAATATGTCTGAAAATATAAAAAAAAAATATAAAAAGATTATCAAATAAACAGGAAAGAAGATAAAGCTTGTCAAGAAGTCTACCAGAGAAAAGAGGGCCCATCAATTGTCCATTGTCAATGTTGCATGGTCGCTGCAGTCGAAAGGAGTCCGATCATTATCAATCTTTAACGACGATAAATTATATCATCATTTCATCTTAGTTTCTTGTTCTCTTCTTTTCTTACTTGCCTGTTTGTTCCTTAAATTTTGATGTTCCTCTCCCTTGTAGAGGAAGACTTGTTTAATTCGACGAAACTTTCACACTACTAAATAGTTTCTTCGACAGTTGTAGAAAAGGAATATTTAAAGAAATTAATGAGCAGATACACAAAGAGCTTGATTGTGAAAAGCATTGTCCTAAGAAATTATTCTAGCTATGTGAAAGTGAATAATAACTAACAAGTTAGGATAAGAAATGAAGGAGTAATTGAGAGTTTACAACAACAACATAGCCAATAGGACAGCAAAATATTAAGACACTTCAAATGAAGCAACAGATAGTAAAACACATTGAAGAATAAGAAACAACACGATTACTAAATATGACTACTAATAAAGCGGAGAGGAGATATGGCTAGCTCCCTGCCTCTCCCACCTAAAGTGCGACAACACTATTATTTACTTCATCCAAAAAAAAGTGTGACAACACTTGATTATATACTAACCTTCTACCCTAATTCTCGGCCTCCATATCTTCCTATATAAGGTCATGTCCTTAGTAAGCTGAAACTATGCCATGTCCTGTCTAATCACCTCCCCCCAAAATCTTTTCGGTCTACCTTTTACCTCTCCTAACACCTGCTACAACCAACCTCTCACACCTTCTTACAAGCTCATCCGCACACCTCTTCACATGCTCGAAGTCCATCTCAACCTATCCTTCATCCTGTTGGTCACGGAGGCCACTCATACCTTGTCCCGTATAACTTAGTTCGTAATCATATCTCTGTTAGTATGTCCACACATCCATCTGAGCATTCTCGTCTCTGCTCATCTTCTTAATGTAGCGTTCTTGACTGACCACGACTCTATCCCATATAACAATGTCAGTCTAACCACCACTCTATAGAACTTACCCTTAAGCCTTGGTAAAACGTTCTTATCGCACAATATCTTGGATGAAAGCCCCTATTTCTCCCACCCCGCTTCAATATGACACGTAACATCATCATTAATCTCCATGGATTATGGATCCAAGATACTTGAAGCTTCCTCTCTTAGATATGACTTGTGCATCGATCTTTACTTCACTTTCGGCTCATGCGCTATGTCACTGAACCTGCACTCCAGGCTCTATTTTAGTCCTGCTTAACCTGAAAACCTTTAGACTCTAAGGTATGTTTCCAAACTTCCAACCTATTGTTAACTCCATCACGCATCTCGTCAATCAACACTATGTCATCTGTAATAGCATACACTACAACATCAGCGGTCGGATTTAGGGGGCGTAAGTGTGTTCACCCAAACCCTTTCGGCTAAAAATTACATTATATATATATATATAAGGTAATATTTTTTATTTTTTTATACAAATATAGATTTTGAATCCCCTGAACGCGAGACTAGAGGTTGACTGGTTTAGGGGGTTCAAAATTCACCTCGACGTTCCAAGTTCAAATTTCAGGTACTACATTTTTGTTTTTCGAACCTTTAGTGAAAATCCTTGATCTGCTGCTGCACGACACTTCCCCTTGATTATGCCGTGTCAATTTGTCCATCACTAAGGCGTAGGGATAGGCTAAGGGCTGGTCCTTAGTGCAATCCCATGACTGAAAGTATTCAGAGTCACCTGACTTTCCCACTATTCTAATCTGGGTCTTGGCTCCATCGTACATTTCCTTAGTTGCCTTAATGTAAGTCATAGGTACACCTCTAGCCTCCAAACATCTCTCGGGGACCTCCCTTGGGACTTTATCACACGCTTTTCCTAGGTCGATGAATGCCATGTGTAAGTCTCTCTTCTTGTCCCTATACTGCTTCAATAATCTCCTTACAAGATGGGTGCCTTTTCCGGTTGATCACCCCGGTATGAATCCGAATTGGTTTTTGGAGATAGACACACTCCTTCGCATCCTCATTTCGACCATTCTCTCCCAACTTTTCATAGTATAATTTAGTAGCTTGATACCCCTATAGTTGTTGCAATTTTGAATATCACCCTCGTTCTTTACAACGACACCATTGTACTTCATGTCCATTCTTCTGGCATTTTAGGTGTCCTAAAAATGACGAGTAGCTGAGAGTTTGTTGGTGAAAAATGATCACAAGAGAAAATTAGGTTAGGAAGAGTATGTATGATGATGGAGTCATAATTAGGCAAATTTTGGTGTATAATGACTAATGACTAATGATGGAGCCATAATTAGGCTATTTATAGGAATGAGAGGTGGTTCTAACCATGCCATGTGTGTGTCCTTTTCCACTTAACCATAGACTTGTGCGTGAATGCTATTTGTCCAAGATCTTTTGCCACTTAACCATACACTTGTACATGGATGCCATTTGTCCAAGATCATTTACCATCTAACCATGTCGTTGACTTAAAATAGTTTTTCTAATGAGAGACAAAATCTTTTGAAATACCACTACTTTGCCAAAAGTGCTCCTAGAAGTCATTTACTCAAGAAAAGGAAAGCTTAAGGAAAAATGCCTCACTATAAAAACACAAAAGGCAAACACTTCAATGGAAAAGTATAAACTTGATGGATTTTTCGCAAACCTATTAGGTAAAGGGTGATTTACTATCGTATTGCCTCGACGGCGGGCTCGAATATGCCTTCTAGATGCTGCACTTGCATGACAACAATCCTTGAGTAGGTCTTTGAAGCCCAAGAGTTGACATGACATGGGAGAGAACTTAAATGTCATGTAGGTCAAATGTGGTGATTTAGGGGCTTACCAATCCAGTCAAAATTAATCAATCAACTAAACCTCAACACCAAACTAGTTGGGGATCTGGGGTTCAACTATATGAATCATTTGTTCCTTTCAGCATATTGGATCATTTCATTCCAAACTCTGAATAATTTGTCTTTTAAAGTAACTAACGAGTTCTCTAAAACTAGAGTTTCCCTAAATTTCGCACTTCTCTGAGAGGAGAAACAAGTCTCTAATTCACAAACATACATGCTATAAATGTAACAATAGAAGTTCTAATTGCAACTAGTTGGTATCGCTCATAGGATTCTTTGCTTCCATCATATTCTATTCTTAGCTAAATTCTTCTCCCCATGTGATTTTATCTCTAATATGTTCCGTTTCATCATCTTTCAGTATCTAGTGTTGCATCATGTTTTATCTTCTGTGTGCTAATTGCATCCTCTGGCGGATGCTACCATCATTTTTAACCTTGTCTAATCCTATACAACCGCATATCATCTTAACATCTGCATGTTTACGACATTTTAAGGATATGTTTAGCATTGGGGGTCCAATATCCTTTCATGTATTATGTTGCTAGTCTCACAGTTGTTCTTAGTACTTTCCTTTCACTTTCTCAAGTATTTCTTATTGCATAAAACCGTTGGCACTCATTCATTTCAATCATCTTATTTAATTTTATAGGCATTGCATCATAATAAAGTATTACTTCCTCAATCTTCAATGCTGACATACTTGTCTTTTTAGTTTGTTCCCAGAAGAATAATACATTTCTCTTTTTGAAAACTTTTTAATCTTGTCATCCCCATTGTAACCTTAATGACCTGACTTGTTGGGACCCATTTTGGTACAATTTTTTTTTCTTTTACAAGAAGTAAATTTTAAAAACGTGTGGAACTCTCACTACCTTAAAATTTAAAGGATAATTTTGGCATATTTGATATACATGTCAAAAGTCTTTTTAAATTTTAAAACTCCTTGTCCACAAACACCTTTGCATAAAATGGGATGGAGGGAGTATTAAAACTCTAATTTACTAACATTTTATTGTTGTGAGTATATTTGCAGCATAGACTTGCAAGATGACACAAAAGCGTCAAATTCTGAAATACATTCATCACCGGCGGAAAATGGTCTTGAGTTCTTCAATCACGAACAGGTAAGGAAACAGCTACTATTATACTGGCTCTGATCCAATGAGTTGATGATTAGTAAATATTCTCTTCTACGGCACCTGTGACAAGGATAATAAACTGTGCAGGAATAGTATCACCCCTGTATGCCAAAAGATGCATATCTTGATGTATTGTGACAAGATCAAAATTGAATCTTAATTTTATGTTTACAGAGCTGGCACGTGTTTCTCTCCTTGGCCTAGTCTACTGTAATATTTGATCCAATTTATGTTTGGTGAAGCCTACATATGCATGAAGAGCTAAGTTTTGATGTTAGGGAAGTGGAAAATGAAGTTGTGTTCTCTTTTTTTCTTTTTCTTTCCTGTTGGGCAGATGAAGGATAAAAAATTTGTCGCTAAGTTGGTCTTTAAAAGATATTTTTATGTGCTGAAGTAATGATATATACTGCTAGCAGCTTTACGTATTTGTCACAAGAGTGGAAAAAACAGGAAGGAAAATGCAACTGATAGTCATAAACTTGTCTATGCATATAACATGGCGCTTAATTTATTTACTTTCTGTTTTTCATTTGCAATGTGCATTACTTTTTTCTTGTTTAATCTTTCCAAATCAGCAGCGCAGTGAAGGTCAGGAAAAGACTACTAGGAGCAAAAGACAGACTAAAAAGATCAAAGTGGAGACCAACTCACTTAATATCAAAGACATGTTTAGCAGGGCTACTAGGCGTGGAAGATGAAGTTATGGAGCAGCATAGCACAGTCAACGCCTCAACGGACATAAGAGGCTTCTCGGAGCAAAGGTATCACGAATGGGAGGATGACATTTAAAATGTGATTGAACAGGCTTCAAATGAATCGGATGGCTTAGTTTCTGATCTGGTGTTGTCATTGCTGCTGTAAACAGGCGGGTATCTGTATCCTCTTTACTGTTAATGCTTCTTAGTTATGTATGCAGTCATGTTGCTAGCATAGCGTTCATTGTGTAAATGTGAAGTCTCAGGGTTTTGAAATGGGGCAATGTATTGCTCTTATTTCATTTTGTATGACATTCTTTTTTAGTTCATTTAAAAGAATGAAACAGAGGAAGCCTATGTATGTGTGCGGTCGTGCACACATAAAAGCTTAGATATAAACTATTATCTAACTAATGATAGTATCTCTTTTCCCTGATCTGACATGTGCTTTTTCATTCAGCTAGCAACACCTAATTATTGTATAATTGATATACTTTAGCTGGCATTGTAAAATTCTATTAATATTATGAAATAATTATACTGGATGTGTACTACTCAAGAACTAAATCTCCGTCTCCTCGATGGTTTTAAAGGCTTACTGTCATGTCTCCCACGTTCTTCATAACCTTCATGATTAATGGCAATGTTTATGGATACCTATTATATGCCTCTTCGTAATACTGTAAATAGAGGCATAGGAGTTCATATTGAACACACTTGAAGACTTGTGAAACACTCGGAAGAAACAAGAAAGCTCTCTACATTTCTTGTCTTTTTTCTTGTTTCATATTGTTTCTCTTTTTTGAGTTTGATTTTACAACACGTTATCAAGACAAGTCTCTAACCAGTTAGAGTTATATATTATATCCTTTGGCCAATTAAATCAATTGAACTTCTCCCCTTAATTACTTCATTATATTTCCCTCCCCAAAATTATCATTATGAGTGACAAAGAATCACCAGTTGTGAATGATGAAGAAATGGAGAGATTTATAGAGCAGCTGCCCAGAGGTTGTTCTGTTTGGAACAAATATCAACTTTATCAATGGGGGGTTTTTTGGGCAGATCCTACCATTATAAAGGCAGCCATGGTCTTCAAGTCAACCTTTAAATTTGATCCTAACGATATTTTTTTGGCATCTTCCATGAAAACAGGTTTTAATTAATTAATTAATCAATTGATTTGAGTTTAATTACTTCATTCAACTATTTTTAGAGCATGACAATTGTAATGTGTTTATATTCCAGCATGCACACGTACGTAAATTTATGTATTCATTAACTATTTTATCTCGTGGAAAGCGAAGGAAAAATAAATGATTTTCTTATTTTCTGATATTTAGTAAGTAAGAAGAAAATATTACCACAGAAGCATTTATATATGTAATGTAGGCAAACATTACGGGA
>JACEIK010000426.1:11818-24134 GCA_018107945.1 Datura stramonium | reverse complement strand
TCTGTGTGAAGTTTTGTTGTGTGTATACATTTAAAAAACTAGAGTATCCTAAATACTCATATGTAGATCTCAAGTTATGTATATCAAATTCTGTTCCTATTTTCAATATTTTATGGACGCATGTGTAAATGAATTAATGTTCTAGTCTTATCTGTCATCAACTACAGTATATATTTTCATTCTAAAGTATGATGTTTGTCTTACAGGTACAACATGGCTCGAGCCCATATGTGCATGCATAATGCAAGGTAATAAAGAGAAAAAAGACCTCTTAGTTAAGAATAATTCTCATTTTCATTTTCCAACGGCAGAGATTATGGATTATTTTCTACCTGAACTATCAACAAAAGTTTATCGAAACTATCAATTGCTCACTTTTTCTACCTGAATACTTTCAAGTAGGAAAAGTGAGCAATTATTAGTTGAGGTGCGTTTTGATAAATATTTGGTAATAGTTCATGTAGGAAACTCAAAAGACCTAAATACCTTGAATATATCTTTGACCCTTCATTCTTTTGAAAAATTTGTGCACATTAAAATAGAATACACATACAACGAGCATATCCAGAAAGTAGTATATATACATATGGTTATATCATTTGGCCAATTAAACCATTTGAACAACCACTACTTATTAACATCATTTCCCATAGCCCTCTATTGTTATTCCATTCCTAAATTGAGTGACAAAGAATCACCACTTATCAATAATTCGATGGAAGTAGATGAAGAAATACAGAGTGTTCTTTCTTTGGAACAAATCTGAAATGCAACTGTGGGAAGTGAAAACTGCTTAATCGAGGGAAACTCCTCTTTTTGTCTCGTACCTTCGCTCCTAAGCTAACTAAGAGCGCTATCCGTTCCTACGCCCCCTACCGAACCTGGTTTTTGGGTGGTTCCTACCATTATGAAGGCAGCCATAGTCTTCAACTCAACCTTCAAGTCACATCCTAACGATGTTTGATCTCTTGGCATCTTCCATGGAAATAGGTTTTACTTCAATCGAGTAGTGATAGTAAAAGGGCGGATTGAATTGAATTTTGGGGTTTTAAAAATGGATTGAATTGCAACCCACCCATATGAATATGAGTAAAAAATAGGTTGGATAAAATGGTCCCAACGCATTTTAATTCCAAAAAATTTTTAAACCTGAGTTAATTGAAATCAACTTTAACAATAATCTTTTTCTTCTTCTTTCTGAAAAAAAGAGTATTTTTTATTTTATGATTTCGCTTCATTTAATCAGATTAATTCTTTGTTAGTGTTTGATTAATGGACAATAAGATTATTTTGTAGGGTCAATAACCAATTATTACTTTAAAAATAAATTAATACATGAAAATTTATTACTAAAAAAATAGTGAAAATCGATCAGAAATATCGATCTGAGATTATTTTGTAGGGGTTCTACCAGATTCAATCAAGAATTCAGATCATTGCAAGATTATATACATAGTTAGAAACCCTAAGGATACATTAATCTCCATGTGGCATTTCTTCAACTATAATAATAAGTGTATAAAAAATCTCGCCCCTTTAGAAGAAGCTGCAGAGTCCTTTTGCAATGGGGTTCATCCCTATGGACCATTCTTCGAACATGTTCGAAAGAAAAAAAAGGCCTCAAAAATACTATTCTTGAAATATGAAAACTTGAAAGTAGACCCATTGATACAAGAGAATGAAGGGGAAGTGTGGAAGTTAGTTAGTTTCAGAAAGTTAGTTAGCTTTCGAAGTTAGTTAGCCTTTTCGGAAATTAGTTAGCTATTTGTTAGTGAATAACTGTCAAGTTGTAACTGAATTGTACTGGCCATCACAAGTTGATAAATAGGCCTATTGCTGTATTAGAATTCATTCATGATATACAATACAAATCTTCTCTCTAATCTTTTTCTATCTTCATCTCTCTTTCATTCTTCTTACTATTTCTCGGATTAGTTCCTGATCAGTAAAGCTTATTCTTCGAGTTTGCTCCTAGAATTAGCAGCCATTGTTACAGTTTATGCATCAATTGTTATAAAAAAAAACCATCTATCCCGGGCCATTTGATGATAACCAGGGGTAAAAGTCAAGACAATTCTAGTGGACAAATGGAGGACAAATAGGAGGAACTGAGGAGTTGATGACTATATCCCTACAAGCTTTTACTGGAGTTATTAGTTACCAGACCATAAGGGTGACTGGATATCATGAGAAAATGCCTTTGCAAGTCTTAGTTGATACAGGTAGCACTCATAATTTTATTGATTAAGATATGGATAGAAGGTTAGGATGTCAGGCTAGCAGCATTAAGACTCAAGTAGTGAGTGTGGCTAATGGCAAAAAGGTCCAAACTACCTCAGTATGCAAAAATTTATAGTGGTTATTACAGGGAACCACATTTGCATCTGATTTCCTTATTTTGCCTTTGGAAAATGTAGACATTGTCCTAGGAGTGTAGTGGTTGAACACTTTAGGAAGGATCCTATTTGACTTTAGAAATAGGAGTATTGGATTTATGTATCAAGGCAAGAAGCATGTTTTGAGAGGAGGTACCAGTCAACTGAAGGTGGCAAGGCTAAGACTATGATCAAAGAAGGAGAATCTCAAGGTCAGCTCTTTATGATGTCTATGCTCACAAGTGGTGAGGATGAAATATGCTGTCATCAGTTGCAAGGTGAGCAAAACAATAATATTCCTCCTAATCTAGCTGAATTGATTAAGCAGTATGCTAGTATCTTTGAATTACCAACCACCCTACCTCCCCATAGAGGAGTATATGATCACAGTATACCCTTGATAGAATCAGCTAATTGTCACGATCCAAGAGTACACCCGGATCGTAGACACGAGACAAGGAGCCCCGAGAGACCCCAAGTCAACCCATGACATGAGCATATAACTAATTCATTCACATGAGACGGAAAGCTTGACTTAATAATCCTAAACTAACTGAAAATCATAACATGAGTTATAAGAAACAACAATACATGATCCAAACATAAATGACTGAATACTACAAATAGGTCTGAAAGCCTCTAATCATAACACACGGGTTGAAGGGACAAAACCCCAACTAACCCCAACTAACCCCAACATTTCTAAAAAATAAAAAGATAGACACGATTCGAACATGATGCCCTCGAATCATGAGGACTCACTACTTAATGAGAGCAGTACTGAGAGCAAGCTAGGAATGATGCTGAACCTGCGAACCAGATCCTGAAAATATGTGGGTCAGTACTTGAAAGGTACTGAGTATGTAAGGTATGCAAAACAATACTTAAAAACATAAAAGTTATAGGAGTGAGAACATCATGATCATAAGACTGAAATCGTAAACATACCATAAGGCTCAAGGTTTTAGCTAAAACATTCGTAAAGTTGTCATAGTCATAAAATGAGAGAAAGCATTTCATAAAACATGACTTGAGCCAAAGAAAACATAATCATAACATGCATGAAAACAATGAGGAACAATGGAGGATTTCTATAATCGACATACCCCATATGAGCAAACATGGAGCCCGACCTGTACACCTAGTGGGGAGGCCGTTCGTACCTTGCCAAGAGTAGAACCATAAAGGGCGTGATATCACTTATGAAGATCCCGTAGGGCAAATGGGACAGTCACATGGGAGGTCCCAAATATAACCTACCGTGACACGTAGTTCTAAGATTCGGGGCGTACCCTGGGCCCCGAACCTACTCAGTTTTAAGTACTACTCCCAGAATAATGCATGTGCTCATAGAAATTAATACATGACATGCATGGCTAGTTAAATCATGAGAATCATATCATGCTTGAGAATTCATAATACTAGCCATGGAATTGGGCCCGTGAATCAGCCAAAATCATAGTTTATAAATCACAAACGACATGTGGATATTGCCCATAATTTCAATCGTACTTGAAATGCTTAAATTTATAGGAAACATGATTATAATAACACGATTAATTGAAAACATGCTTAAATTCAAGAGTTCATATCATGTTTGAGAAATCACCATAACCATGAATTTCACTAAAAACCCCATGATTTGGGCACATGTGCTNGATTTGGGCACATGTGCTTTTAGGGATTAAATCATCAAATATTGAATAAAATAAGTGAAAACAACCCAATAATTCAAACCCATGATTTTAGACATACTACAACATGCTCATATCAATTTTTGAGGAAACATGCATATGGGTTATGACCCATCAAAAGTTGATAACTTAAACATAGAGTTAGGGAGAAATTGGGCATGGGTAGGGACTAAACTACCCATTCAAAACCCCACATACCTGGAATTACGCGATTCTTAACTCCTTTGAAAAACCCTAGGTGAAAACTTGAAGAATTGAAGAACACTTGAATCTCCTCCTACTCCCTTCTCTAGTTCTTGCAAATGCCAAATGAGACTCAGTATGAGTTTTTCCTCCCTAAAAGATCCTGTCCTGACCTCAAAACGATGTGGTTTAGGGTCTAAAAGTGTAGAAAAGTCAAAATTTCCCTTAATAAAATTTCTCCGAAAAATAGGTCTGGCCCCGACCACGACTTGTACCAATAGTCGTACCACGAAGTCACGACTCGTGGTCACCTCTCGTTGTCACCTCACCACTTTTCAATCTTCTGAATCTGGCCATGACTCGTATGCCATGACTCGTAGTACCATCCTACGGGTCGTACTGTTAGTCGTGGTACCATCCACCCATACCAAATACGACTTAACTACAACTCCTTATCACGACTCGTTGCTACATCCTACGAGTCGTACCATGACACGTGACGACTCACCCTGGTACCACTGAAAAATTCACCACGACTCCTAACCACGAGTCGTACCCACACGCCATGACTCTAGGACTACTCGTGGTATGACCTCAGGCTCCCGAATTCGTCACGACTCGAGTCACGAGTCGTAGGTCCTCTCCACGATTCGTACCTCGAGTCGTACTAGTGAAAAATTCCAGGTTTTCTGCTGTTTTCAACTTCAACTCCGGGTCTATTCGTAGGCCCTTACGGGGTGTTACAATATCTTCCCCTTGGCAACATTCATCCTCGAATGTAGGAAACAAGCAGCAAACAGAAACATACAATTACCATATGTAAATACTGATCATTTAAGCGGAAATCTGATGGAATGACTACCCCCGAAAAGAACTACATAGCGGGACTGAATTCAGACCTCACATACATATATCATATCATAAAACAAACTTGCACGCATGAACAGAACATCGAAAACTGATTAGAGGTTTAGGGAAAAAAAACTGATACCTCAAACTGAAATTGGGCCGGTAGGGAACATGTGGGGGTATTTAGCCATCATATACGCTTCAGCTTCCCACGTAGCTCCCTCAACATGCTGGTTTCTCCATAACACCTTTACTGAAGCTACTTCCTTGTTCCTCAGCCTTCGAACCTGACGATCCAAGATTGCAACAGGAACTTCTTTATAACTGAGGCTATCATTCACGCCAACACCTTCCACCAGAACCACCAAGGCTGGATCTTGCATGCACTTTTTCAAGAGCGATACATTAAATACGAGATGAATTGATGCCAATCTAACTCATAAGCTACCTTACCCACTCGTCTCACAATCTGGTATGTGCCAATATAGCGGGGGTTGAGTTTCCCTTTCTTTCCCAATCTCATCACTCCCTCCATGGGAGATACCTTCAGAAACACCCAATCGCCGATCTCGAACTCAAGCTCCCTTCTCCTCACATCCGCATAAGACTTTTGGTGACTTTGAGCCGTTTTCAGCCTTCCTCTTATTAACTGAACTTTCTCCATAGCCTCATGGACTAAATCTGGACCCACTAACGAAGCCTCACCAACTTCAAACCACCTAATGGGCAATCTACACCTTCGCCTGTAAAAGAGCCTCGAACAATGCCATTTAAATGCTGGAGTGATAGCTGTTGTTGTAGGCAAACTCAATAAGAGGCAAATGCTCGTCCCAACTACTCTTGAAGTCAATAACACAAGCTCTCAACATGTCCTCAAGAGTCTGGATAGTCCACTCCGCCTGACCATCTGTTTGCGGATGAAATGCCGTGCTAAGCTTGACCTGGGTGCCAAGTCCCTTTTGAAAAGATCTCCAGAATTGGGAGGTGAATTGAGTACCTCTATTTGATATAATGGACAAGGGCACTCCATGCAATCTAACCAACTCTCGATGTATAACTTAGCATAATCTTCTGCTGAATCGATAGTTTTGACCAATAGTAAATGAGTAGCCTTGGTCAACCTGTCGACCACAACCCAAATGGAGTCATACTGTCTACGAGTGTGGGGTAAACCTGTTACAAAGTCCATATTGATTTCTTCCCACTACCAAGTAGGAATGCTGATATCTTGGAGTACAACCCCCGGTCTCTGATGCTCGACTTTCACTTGTTGGCAATTCAGGCACTTGGCTGCGAATTCTGCAATATCCTTCTTCATGTCGTTCCACCAATATATTTCCCGCAAGTCATGGTACTTTTTGGTGGTGCCCGGATGGATAGAATCCCTGGATCTATGTGCCTCATGAAATATCCGGTCCCTCAAATTATCGACACCTGGAACACATAGAAGACCCTAGTACTGCAGTACACAATCTCCCCCTTTGGAGAAGATCTCTACTTTCGGATTTTAAACGACCTCCTTCAGCTTTACCAAAATCGGTTCCTCATCTTGCCTCACCCCTACAACAATCACGAAGGACGATTCTGATTCGCCCGGAACTACCACACCGCTATCGGTTGAGACCAAACGAACTCCTATGTTCCTGTTAAGAATCCTAAGGTGCCCAACTCCTGAGTCTCCATCTCTTATGCCTAAGATCATGACAAATACGCAGTGCGCTCTAATTCATCCGACATTCATTCGAAATTCTTCGGCCACAACCCAGATACGCATTCCAATACTGAAACCCACTCTGGATCGGTTGGAACACCAAGTTACCCACGTAAAGTTGCTTGACCCCGACTTTACCATGGTCACATCTAGCTTCCTCAAAACTTATAAATTTAACCTGAGGCTCAAATCACTCTCGAATCACCTCATAATCCCTGCAAACCACCCAACCAAATCATAACTCACCACACAGAACCAACCAAACTCTCAGAATCCAATTTCGAGCTTGGCAACCTAGATTGTTGACTTTGGTCAACCCTCAAACTTCAAACCCTTCAAAAATTGGAAGTCTCATCCAATCTTCATTAAATCATCTCAGAACGAAGTCTTCCACTTCCGCAAGTCATGAACAACAGAGGAATGATACGGAAAGGTTCATCCTGGGAAAATGGATCGACAATCACAACATGACCATATAGCTTGCTACACTTCCAAGCCTGGTTAATAACTGGGCTTCCTGTACTAGGTCCGGCATCTATGGTGGGGGTAGGGAATTATCCTGAACTACACATCTTAACCAACATTTCCATCATGGGGAACATCCTTATGATTTAGAGTAAGAGAATCATGAGCACGAATCGTATAGGAACATCCTTAATTAAATTTGTAACTGTTGAGTCCCAAATTTTGGATGTGTGCAGCCTACAAGACCTGGTGACGAGCTCCCTATCACTTTATTTGATCGGCATCACCATTTTCCCCATAAATAAGAGTTTACGATTTTGGCGATTTTCGGTGTATGTTAGCCCACGGATTTCTCGAGATTTGATCGACCGTCACCGTTCGGCCCCAAATTTTTGCTGTGCGCAGCCTACAAGGCCTGGTGACGAGCACCTTATCACTTTAGTTGATCGGCATCACTATTTTTTGCATAGATGAGAATTTACGATTTTGGTGATTTTCGGTGTATGTTAGCCCACGGATTTCTCGAGATTTGATCGGCCGTCTCTGTTCGGCCCCAAATTTTGGCTGTGCGCAGCCTACAGGGCCTTGATGACGAGCGCCCTATCATTTCATTTAATCGGCATCACCATTTTTCACATAAATGTGAATTTACGATTTTTGCGATTTTTAGTGTATGTTAGCCCACGAATTTCTCGAGATTTTATCGGCCGTCTCCGTTTGGCCCCAAATTTTAGCTGCTCGCAGCCTACAAGACCTAGTGACGAGCGCTCTATCGCTTTAGTTGATCGGCATCATCATTTTTCGCATAAATGAGAATTTACGATTTTGGCGATTTTCGGTGTATGTTAGACCACGTATTTCTCGAGATTTGATCGGCCGTCTCCGTTAGGCCCCAAATTTTGGCTGTGCGCAGTCTACCAACCTTGATGACGAGCGCCCTATCATTTCATTTGATCAGCATCACCATTTTTCGCATAAATGAGAATTTACGATTTTCGCGATTTTTCGATGTATGTTAGCTCACGAATTTCTCAAGATTTGATCGGCCGTCTCCGTTCGGCCCGAAATTTTGGCTGTGCGCAGCCTACAAGGCCTTGATGACGAGCTCCCTATCATTTCATTTGATCGTCATCACCATTTTTCGCATAAATGAGAATTTACAATTTTCGCAATTTTCGGTGTATGTTAGACCACGTATTTTCGAGATTTGATCGGTCGTCTCCGTTCGGCCCCAAATTTTAGCTGTGCGCAGCCTAATAAACCTAGTGACGAGCTCCGTATCACTTTATTTGATCGGCATCACCATTTTTTTCATAAATGAGAATTTACGATTTTGGCGATTTTCGGTGTATTAACGCCCACAGATTTCTCGAGATTTGATCGACCGTCTCCATTTGGCCCCAAATTATGGTTGTGCGCAGCCTACAAGGCCTGGTGACGAGCTCCTTATCACTTTATTTTATCGGCATCACCCTTTTTTGCATAAATGAGAATTTACGATTTTTGCGATTTTCGGTGTATGTTGGCCCACGGATTTCTCGAGATTTGATTGGCCGTCTCCGTTCGGGCTCAAATTTTGGCTGTGCGCAGCCTACAAGGCCTGGTGACGAGCGCTCTATCACTTTAGTTGATCGGCATCACCATTTTTTGCGTAAATGAGAATTTACGATTTTCGCGATTTTCGGTGTATGTTAGCCCACGGATTTCTCGAGATTTGATCGGCCGCCTCCATTCGGCCCCAAATTTTTGTTGTGCGCAGCCTACAAGGCCTGGTGACGAGCACCCTATCACTTTAGTTGATCGGCATCACCATTTTTCGCATAAATGAGAATTTATGATTTTCGTGATTTTCGGTGTATGTTAGCCCACGGATTTCTTGAGATTTGATAGGTCGTCTCCGTTCGGCCCAAAATTTTGGATGTGCACAGCCTACAAGGCCTGTTGACAAGCTCCCTATCACTTTATTTAATCGGCATCACCATTTTTCGCATAAATTAGAATTTATTATTTTCGCGATTTTCGGTATGTGTTAGCCCTTTAATCACAAAATAAGAACTGCAGAGATGCGAGTCTTTTGATGAGATCTTATATAATGTTGTTAAAACTGTAATATAATCGCCGGAAAAAGAGTTCATTAGTGACACATTATTTTAATGATCATAACTTTGCTTTGGATTATCCGTTTTACCCGATTGTTTTTTTCATTTTGTGTATTTTTTCGAGATCTATATGGACAAACTGCCCCAAGGCGGTTTGGAAGAGGCAATTTTCTCAAAATATGCCTCTATCGCAGTCGTTCAACATTTTTTCCAATTTCGTTAACAATTTTAATTTAAAAACTGTTCCTAACGACCCACCACAACCGACACCACCATGGCAAGAAACCATGGTAGGCCAGCACTATCGGCACCAATCTCTAGCATTGTCTCTATCACATAAGGATAATCATAGATGTTTCCTTTCACACTGTCACACTCCGGGCATCGATCGAGGGTCGTTCGGCCTCGACTAGGTCAGCATGTGTCAGCCGGTCTGTCGTTACTGGCCTAGTGCGCCCATGTTGTTGATTTTTAAACTTTTTGGGGTGTGTTATGAATTACTCAAGAATTGATTGACCGTCTTCGTTCGACCCCAAATTTTGACCTTGCCCAACCTAYAAGGCCCGGTGACGACCGCTCTATAACTTTTTTTGGCTGGCGTCACCATCTTTTGCTTAARTGAGAATTTATGATTTCAATATATTCGGCGTATGTTAGCCCATGAATTTCTCTAGATTTCACTGACCGCCTCCGTTCGACCCCAAATTTGAGCTGAAATAATCTCATTAAAAGACTGTACGATAGACAAACCTGACATTTACTATTTTTACTAATTAATTATTATTGTGATATTTAAAACTTTAAAATTAATTAAATTTGTAACTGTTGAGTCCCAAATTTTGGATGTGCGCAGCCTACAAGGCCTGGTGACGAGTTCCCTATCACTTTATTTGATCGGCATCACCATTTTTCCCATAAATGAGAATTTATGATTTTGGCGATTTTCGGTGTATGTTAGCCCACGGATTTCTCGAGATTTGATCGGCCGTCTCCGTTTGGCCCAAAATTTTTGCTGTGCGCAGCCTACAAGGCCTGGTGACTAGCTCCTTATCACTTTATTTGATCATCATCACCATTTTTCGCATAAATGAGAATTTATGATTTTTGCAATTTTCGGTGTATGTTAAGTCCACAGATTTCTCGAGATTTGATCGGTCGTCTCCGTTCGGCCCCAAATTTTGGCTGTGCGCAGCCTACAAGGCCTTGATGACGAGCGCCCTATCATTTCATTTGATCAGCATCACAATTTTTCGTATAAATGTGAATTTACGATTTTCGCGATTTTCGGTGTATGTTAGCCCACGAATTTCTCGAGATTTGATCGGCCATCTCCGTTTGGCCCCAAATTTTAGCTGTTCGCAGCCTACCAGGCCTGGTGACAAGCGCTCTATCGCTTTAGTTGATCGGCATCACCATTTTTTGCATAAATTAGAATTTACGATTTTGGCCATTTTCGGTGTGTGTTAGCCAACGAATTTCTCGAGATTTGATTGGCCGTCTCCGTTTGGCCCTAAATTTTGGCTGTGCGTAGCCTACAAGGCCTGGTGACGAGCGCTCTATCACTTTCATTGATCGGCATCACCATTTTTCACAAAAATGAGAATTTACGATTTTCACAATTTTCGGTGTATGTTAGCCCACAGATTTCTCGAGATTTGATCTGCCGTCTCCGTTCGGCCCCAAATTTTGGCTGTGCGCAGCCTACAAGTCCTGGTGACGAGCGCCCTATAACTTTAGTTGATCGGCATCACCATTTTTCGCATAAATGAGAATTTACAATTTTCGCGATTTTTGATGTATGTTAGCCCACAGATTTCTCGAGATTTGATTGGCCGTCTCCGTTCGGCCCCAATTTTTTGTTGTGCGCAGCCTACAAGGCTTGGTGACGAGCGCCCTATCACTTTAGTTGATTGGCATCACCATTTTTCGCATAAATGAGAATTTACAATTTTCACAATTTTCGGTGTATGTTAGCCCACAGATTTCTCGAGATTTGATCAGTCGTCTTCGTTCGGCCCCAAATTTTGGCTGTGCGCAGCCTACAAGGCTTGGTGACGAGATCCCTATCACTTTATTTGATCGGCATCACCATTTTTCGCATAAATGAGAATATATGATTTTCGCGATTTTCGGTGTGTGTTAGCCCTTTAATCACAAAATAAGAACTGCCGAGATGCGAGTATTTTAATTAGATCTTATATAATGTTGTTAAAACTTTAATATAATCGCCGGAAAAAGAGTTCCTTAGTGACACATTATTTTAATGATCATAACTTTGCGCTGGATTATCCGTTTTACTCGTTTTTTTTTCATTTTGTGTATTTTTTCGAGATCTATATGGATAAACTGCCGCAAGGTGGTTTGGCGAAGCCAATTCTTTCAAAATATACCTCTATCGCAGTCGGTCAATATTTTTTCCAATTTCGTTAACAGTTTTAATTTATAACCGACACCACCATGGCAAGCAACCATGGTAGGCCAGCACTACCGCCACCAATTTCTAGCATTGTCTCTATCACATAAGGATAATCATAGGTTTTTCCTTTCACACTGTCACTCTCTGGGCATCGATCGAGGGTCGTTCGGCCTCGGCTAGGTCAGCATGTGTCGGTCGGTCTGTCGTAACTGGCCTAGTGCGCCCATGTTGTTGATTTTTAAACTTTTTGGGGTGTGTTACTCCATGAATTTATCGAAAATTGATTGACCGTCTCCGTTCGACCCCAAATTTTGATCTTGCCCAGCCTACAAGGCCCGGTGACGACCGCTCTAACACTTTTTTTGGCCGGCGTCACAATCTTTTGCTTAAATGAGAATTTATGATTTTCAATATATTCGGCGTGTGTTAGCCCATGAATTTCTCTAGATTTCACTGACCGCCTCCGTTCGACCCCAAATTTGAGCTGAAATAATCTCATTAAAAGACTGTACGATAGACAAACC
>JACEIK010000425.1:380823-441652 GCA_018107945.1 Datura stramonium | reverse complement strand
ATATTATTCGATAAAAAAATAAAATATTTATGTTTGCTAGTGATGGTGGAGATGGTTTGTAGTGGTGGTCATGATAATGCTTGATGTTAGTGGCTAGTAATTGTGGTGGTGATAATTGCTAGTAATGGTGGTGGTAATAGTTATAATGATGGTGGTGGTTGACGTTGTAGTGGCTGATGATGGTAACAGTTGGTAGTGGTGATTGTGATGGTAAAGTTGATTGATGTTAAGGGGTTGATGGTGGTGACTAAAGAATGTGTGGTGGTTGAGAATGTGTTGGTAGTAGTTGGTGGTGGTGCTAATTGTGATGGTGAAGGTGGTTGATAGTAGGGATTAATCGCAATGATGGTAGTGAGTAATAGTGGTGGTAGAGGTGTCGACGACGGTGACAGTGGCAGTGATGGTGGTGACACTGCATATAATTATAATGATGGAGGTGATATGTGTAGTAATGAGTGACAATAGTGGTTGGCAACGGTGGTGGTTGCCAGTGGTTGTTGTGATGTCACGGATGGTTGGCAATGATAATGGTGGTTGACAATGGTGGCAAAAATAGTAAATGGTGGTGGTGATTAGTGGTTGGCGATGCTAATGGTAGTGGTGATTATGATGATAGAAGTGGTTAATGGTGGTGGCCGGTGGTTGTGGATAGAGTGATAGTGAAAATATCCACATAAANAAATATCCACATAAACATACCTCTTAATAATATTAAGACTCTGTTCCAGATCTTAATGATTAGACCTATTCAGACGAAATAAGTGTTTAAATCTTAATAAAACAAATGCACTTAATAGCCTAAGGTCTGAACAATTCAGATTCAGACCTTTATTAAGTGCAAACAAATTAGGCCTCAAACTTCTTGGGTTAAGTCCTTTGTTGAAAGCTTCAATTTCCCATTCATCCAGTATTGGTCGTAATAGTATTCTTTCTCTTTTGAATCGCACCACGAATTCTCTTAACAGCTCTAAATCATTTTGGGCTATTTTGAAGATGTCCCTTTTCTTGCTTGCACCTTCCTCGCTAAGGCATGTGCTTTTACAAATGCATCTGCAAGCATTTTAAAAGAGTTAATAGAATGTTCAGGTAATAGAGAATGTCATATCATCACGTCTTTGGACAATATCTCCTTGAATTTCTTTAGAAGGACGAATTCGATCTCGTTCAACTGTATGTCATTGTCTTTTACTGCACATGTATCTGTAGTCATATGCTCCTGTGGATCAGTTGTTCCATTGCATTTTGGAATATCTGACATCTTGAACCTCTTTGGTATTAACTTTAGGGAAGCACTGGGTGGAATTGGAAGTTGTGATACTTTCTTGAATCCATCCACTTCAAAACTGTCAGAGCTGCCGGAATTGGTCTATTCGAGTATTAAATTCTTTCTCACTTTGATCCAAACGAATGGTCAAGTCTTGGATACTCCTTATGAAACCCATTGAATCATTATTTCATGCGGGGTTTCTATTACTCTCATCACGAGCCTCCATTCTTATGTTGTTGGATAATTTCTCTCATACCATTGCTAGCTCTTGCATCATTCTTTCTTTCCCTTGCAATTCATGATTGCCTTATGTTGATTTCCTAACATTGAGAAAATCCTTTCCAGATCTATTTCGACTACTCTCACTATGTCTGGATCACCAATATCATCATTTGGAAACTCTGATCTTTCTAAGAGATGAGATGCCCGCAATGAAATTTTTAAATATCGTTTGCCGCTTTAGTGCTAGAATCCACAGGGTCTGCATCCAAGTTAGCAGATACATTCAGGAGTGTGTTTTTGTCAATATTCGATAGCTCGATGTTTTAGATTCCACTCATTCTTCAGAATTGATCATGAAAACCCGAAATATCTTATTGCAAGTGGTTAATTTTGTTAGAAGTAAATTAAACCAAAATCACCTCAATTATACTTAGTCCCATGGTAGGCGCCAAACTGTTTACCCTTAAAAAATAAGGTACAATAGAATTTATAGTTGAGGTTAAAAGGATACAAGTTTGACTCAAGTCAAACATATGAAATGAAATATAAATAACCTAAATAAAATGACAGTAAGTAAAGATTTAGCCTGATAATTTGAATTTCGGATGATGCCTTTGAATTGTAAGCTTGGTTGACGAAACAATAAGAATAAAATTGTAAGTTGTAAATAGATATAACATTTTCTAACTTGTGATTTGATGCCCTTTCTTGGTACATGTGTTGGCCTTTATATAGGCCCTAATGCATTTAAGGTCTTCAAGCCTAGCAATCATTGTGCATTTAACTATCTTTAATGTGGAATAAATTGTATTTAATGATAATGTAGTAATGTATAGTGATGACTCCAGAATGACCATTCGACTTATGTTCTTATTTGCTCCTTTCTTCAGTTTCTTTGTTTATATCCAAATTTGTTCTTCTGCCGAACTTTATTTACTCCAGAAAGCTCACTGTATTTGTTTTTGAATGAATGTAAAATGTGCTTATCCTGCATGACATGTGTCTTTATCTTAGTTGATCCATGTGTTGAGACTAATTTTACCGTATACACAGGAATTACCCAAAACAGCTATTGCGGAACATCACAAGTTGACTATTGATCAATCATCGGTTCATAATGCCAACTATATCAGTCTTTGTATTACAACTAATCATAGTGTGAAAATATTGATGTGGTTTATGTCGAAGTCACCAATCTTTATATCAAAAAAAAATTAGTAAAGATTCGAGAAAACATCAAAAAAACATATATGTATACCAGATATACACATATATACAAATTAATAACACTACAAGGAGATACCTTCAATTGAGAATTTCTTTAATTCGACTCAAGCCAAGTCGATAGCCTTTGTTCTTTCGATATAACATAAACACTACATACAACATCATCCTGGAGATTTCTCTTTCTTCATTTGACAGGACAATTGTCATCATCATCTTTATCAACAAGTTTCAGCCTCTCTTTAACTTTCTAAAGTTGATCATATTTTTAGTCCTCGACTTGATATTTTTAGCTACATTTTCAAGCTTCTTTGTCTATGAATGGGTCATACGATTTCCAATTTGTTGATAGCTCTTTATAAGAGCAATTGGGGATTCAAAATCATCATCATCATCATAATATTGCTAAAACACTGTAACAACAGAGGTAGATGACAAGTTGATTGATGTTCCAGCATCATATTTACGAGCAATCTTCGCACGACTTCTAGGTGTAGTCATTTTCAAGTGAGTTTTTTCAGAAAAAGGAATAGAAAATGCAACACTTATTACACTAGAAAAACTTATCACTAGTCTACATACATTATCAGACTTCACCAATAATTCCCTCATAAACAACCAAATATCTAAAGGAATAGTTAAGAATAGATTAAATTATATTACCTACCAAATAAAAAATAAGCAGTCTACCCAAAATTAAAAACAAAAGATGCTAAAAAAGGACATGCAAACCAAAAAAAGAGGCTTTAAAAGATGAAAGAAAATTAATGCGAAGATGCAAACACGATATAAAACCCAAAAATTAAATAAAAGAAACACAAAAAAGCTAACCCAAAAATTCGAACAAAAATCAAAATCACAACAGTGAAAAAAGGGAAAACATTATCAAAATGACAAATTTATGTCACGACCCAAAGACGAGTCGTGTCGGCACCTACATCGTCTTTAGCTCAATTAGGAGAACCCCTTTATTAAAATAACGAACCAGTAAATTATATGCTCATTAAACTCACTAATTACAAAATGTTTCTAATATTTAAAGATAAGTCCCTTTTATTCCGAACCATGACTCCCCCAAGATCTAGTCTAAACAGGTACAAGAGTTCTAACAGAATACTTGACAAGATAAAATGATATAGCTTCATCTGCGGAGAAGAATACAAAAGCTGATGCTAAATACTCCATTTCAATCATGAAACTTCAAACCTGCCACAACCTACACCAGAAGGTGTAGCAAGGTAGTATTAGTACACCACACGTATTGGTAGGCATCATTAGCCGACTAAGATTACTTCACATAACGACACATCAATTAACATGCAATCGACCAAATCGTTGTTACAACTATTCCGACTTACTATAATTCCCCAAGATTGCTAGCTACATTATCGACGCTTATAACTCATCAAGTTTTTCATACAAGCACCGTAACACTTTAGCCTTCGTCTAAACTAGGATTGTGTAAATTAATGACTAAACCAATAATCCAAACTGATAATTAGGTTATTGAATTATAATTTGGGTTATTGATTTAATAGTTTGATTATCAGTTTACTGTCCCAAGTTATTGGATTATTAGTTTGGTTATCGGTTTGATCATTTTTTTAATGGGTGAACCGATAACCCGATAATAATTTATTAAATTATAATTTTAGCCTTCAATATATAAATTATTCTAGCAAGAGAATAAATTAGGTGTCAATGACAAGTGAAGGTGATGTTATTCAATTCTGAATTAAAATTGGTTGCTTTAGTTGGGCTAATTCTATATGCTCTTTCTTTTTTCACCCATTTTTTTCTAGCTAAACATACTTATGACTTATGAAAAGTTTCATGTGAGATCTTAATGGTTAACCTAATAACCAAATTTCTAATGATCAATAATTGATTAACCAATATTTTAACGGTTAGCATGTCTATAAATCAATAGCCTTCAAAATCTAACCGATCCGACTGATACATACCCTTAATCTAAACTTTTAATCTGCCTCCTTATCCCACTGCAGCGGGTATTTTAACACTACAGCGGTCTCGCTGCAGCGGTGACTGGCCCGCTACAGCGCCACCTTTCCTAAGCAGTAGCCCAGTTCCACTGGCCCTTCCCAACTTTATCCCACACTATAACATTACTAACATGTCTACTTCATTTACGCTTCCGTTATCACTAACCAAGTTCGTTCCATTATATAATGACCTACTTATTTACTCACGAAGTTAATTAACCTACTTTGATTTCTTGCTTTAATAAATTAAATTAAACCAGCGATCTCCCCGTAATTCGCTATCTTTTGTTAATTCTATCCTGTTACTTTCTATAACACACAAAGACCACTTTGATCAAACATACAATCATAAATAGAAATTAAATAGCTCAAGTACGCATAAGGAAAGCATCAAAACATACTGATGGAGTTAAGTCCTCCACATTTTAAGTACATGTACGTACCTCTCTCTCCCAAATTCCACATTACACCTCCATACCCTTATTATGTCATATGGTACCATACCTGTAGCGTATCATCATATATTGCATCCCAACTGTGTCTCTCACATCAAACCCGAATCCTGTTGGTATATCTCGTACCACACCTGTACACTTGTACATCCTCGTCATTACATCCGTATAAATATCATGCCATACCGCACAATCTCTATCTCACAATCATACCATCGGTGATATGTCGGGCACACGCCTCTGTCACATCACTGAACAAACATGCCAGAGGGTCTTATGTTTGCCCTTCTAGTCAACTCTAGAAATTCATGTATTGTACATCTTGTCATATGATATCTTCATCATACCTATTTGTGTACTTAAGTCCGTACACCCGGTCGTATGAACATTTAATCATACTCGTCTATATACTCACTCATACCGCTCGCCCAGATGCTCACCTCGAGCATGAGCTACTCATACCCAAGCCCTTACTCACTGCTTGGTCATACCATTTGCTTATCCAAGTTTCCACCTCGGCCCCAAGCCTCTCATTGTCAACATGCTAATAATTTAACTTCTTATATTACATGCCACTTCTTTTACTTACTTGCTTATCACAGACTTCACTTATCGATTCAAGAGCCACGTGTCACAGTTCAAACGTCAATAAATCAAACAAAGTAAGAATTACGCAATATCAAGTATATCACAACCCCAGTCCAAGGATATTTCAAACCCAGTTAATAAATATATCATTTGCATCCGAAATTTCCATGCTAAGGTGCAACTTGGCCCGTTTGCGAGATTGGGTTCTATTGCAGCGATATCACTGCCGCTATTGCAGTCTCACTGTAGGGTTCTAAGACCACTGCAGCGGTACTGCTCAAGAAGCACTCCAACCGGTGTTTCTTCAAAACTCCCCACAAATTGCTTCTTCACCACCTCTCACCCATTATACAAGAACTACATTGATTCATCTCTATAATCATCTTACCTTCTTCAAGCGATGACAATTAAATTGACATGGAGTGACACAACATAACAAAGAAAACTTACTAGTCCCCTCAGCTCGCTTTCTCACATAATTCACGAGTCACGATTCAAGCCATGCAAAAATTATAGCCCACCCCTCAACGTTCAATCTCCACATTATATAAGTAACGATTTATGACTGACCGTTCAAAATTAAACTTCAAAAAAGAAGGACTATACACACACACACACATTCAGACACATCAACAAGCACTGTCCGAAGATCATTACGCATAAAATCAACCCACTCCCACATACACCATTATTTAACGTCTATTCCTATTTGCACCATAACCTACAGATTTTTCACCTTATAGGAATATCACCACTCCTTCCTAATTTCCTTCGCCCCCAGACACTTACTGATTATAACCATTTATTGACAATTTACTCAAAATTTCTGCCCTACTCATCAATAACACATCAAATATACGCACATATATATTTTTATAATCAAAATCTAATACGAAGGTGAGTAAGTCGTAGCCTACCTGGGTGCCAAGTTATTGTCGCGATGTTCCCGCATGCATGCTTGCAACAAGTTGTGAGTTTTTATGGGGAATCATAGCTACGGAGGTGAAGTCTTGCCTCCTCTAGCCTCCTTGTTTCTCTCTTTGTCCCAAAATCCCATATTGTATTTTCAGGGCATTTTTATTCAGCCCCCTTATGAGAATAAGTATTAATTGGGACAAGATTTGCGAAATTCTGGTCCGCATCGTCCGCTGCAGCAGTTCCATTACTGCGGAAAGCAGTCCGCCGCAGTGGCCTTCCGCTTGAGTCCACCTGATTTTGACTTTGCCCATTCGATCTTGTTCGTCTCATACTCTTTTTATTTTTTGGGGTCTTTGTTCCTACTTGTAAAAATTTAAATTCGCCCGTGCTTATGTCGTCAGAATGCTATAACGGTTGAGCGGGTCATTAAAATATACCTGGAAGAAGAACGAAAACATACGTTAGAAGGAAAACTTGAGATGAGAACTCCAGTGATGAAAGAAATTAAAACCTATGGTGGAAGAAGCATGCACCGCGTGAGATAAAGGAAGAATAAAAAGAAAATTAAAAATAATGTTAAAATTTTTAAAAATTCACAGGCTAATTAAGTGGGCTAAGTAGTTACCCCTTTACTTTCATACCCTTAATTAATTAAAGAAAATACCCCATCTTACAATCTTTGGTGATACTATCATAGTATATTTATATACTGTCATGGTATCTTATGCGTGAAAAACCTTCAAACTCACGCGGGGGCAGGAATTGTAACTATTTTGCGCCAATTGAATATTGCGGGTAATTAATATGAAACAGTCTATTTTTATGTAATCAATTTAGTTTTTGATCTATTTTATATTTTTTTCCAAATAAAAATTTATTTACATACAAACTAGACCAAATTATGTAAAAAAGTGAAATATGAATTGATTTAATAATATTATTAACTCACATAATATACAAATTTTCTGAAAAAGAAATAGTAAAGGGGCAAAGGAAGTATTGAAGATTCCAAAATGACAACTCGATTAAATTGGTTGAAATTTCCAAATAGAAAAAGTGTAGGACCTGTGCGTAACTTTTGACCCGAGTCTCAAGCTCCAACTCTATCTGATTCAGTGACTGCACTAGCAACCAGGAACCAAATATTGTCCAGACCCAGGTAAGAGCCAAGAATTTGCTTTTGTCAACCTTTGTGTAGTTTTTCTTTCTGTTGGTTCAACACTATAATCCACTAGATTCAATAAAATCAAGATGGGAATTTTCGCGTACAATTTCAATATTGTATCCCCAAATTTTGTTCTTCCCCAGAAACGACCACTCTCAGAATTTCCTCTTCCACAGGTGCGCATCAATCCTTCACGCAGCCGCAGCATCACACTTAGAGTTGCTTTCAGCATGACACAAAACCCAGGTGACAATTTTTAGCTTGCTTTGTTGGAAAACCAAAAAAAAAAAAAAAAGAACTGCAATGTAAAGAGAAGTGCTTTTCTGTGATTGTTTTCGAGTTTAATAAAATAGGATCTACAGTTACTACGCAAAACAGCTCAGCTGGCCCTACGGCTTTTGGCCATATCGTTTGTTATTTACATTCTTTAAGAACTCTGAGAAAAGTTTTATCATTAAGCACACTTCTAGCTTACCATGCTGTGAACTTACTCATGTTCAGCACCGAAATCAGTAGTTAATCACTTTAAGACTTTCTCTGCCATAGTGCTTCAGTCGGTGTAACCAGTAGTACTCCCCAGTTAGTACACTCACTTCCCATCTTAGTGCCTAACAGTTGTGTAGCTAGTGCCAAATTAACTGCAGTAACTTTGTTAAGTTTAGCAGACACTTTGTTTCCAGGAGTCATTCTGGGATCTACACTGTATTATTCCATAAATAATGCTTGGCATGAATAAAAAGAGAGTCAACCTGATTGAGTCACTAAACTAGTGCCGGAAGGTCAAGGAAGTTGGTGACCTGATGACAGGGGAGCCGGCGACCGAAGCCCCGGTGAACGGCGGCCGTAACTATAACGGTTCTAAGGTAGCCAAATTCCTTGTCGGGTAAGTTCCCACCCGCACGAAAGGTGTAACGATCTGGGCACTGTCTCGGAGAGAGGCTCAGTGAAATAGACATGTTTGTGAAGATGCGGACTACCTGCACCTGGACAGAAAGACCCTATGAAGCTTCACTGTTCCCTAGGATTGGCTTTGGGTGAAAACTTTTGGTGAAAACTTTAGTACTCTTCTTCGTTTTCAATATGGAAGTCTGATACCAATTAAAAGCGCTATGATATACTCATCAATCTGCTTATACTGGAGAAAGAGGCAAGGCTGATCCCTTGACAACTAATAACATATTCTGTGACATTCTTCTGTCTACTTGCTGATGCACGTGTCTTGTTGTTCAGCGGCTGTGCAGAAGAAAATTACAGTGTTGAACCAACACAATGAGAAACTAATTGGAGTGTTGCATGATACTGGATCTATGGAGATCGTGGTCTTGTGTCATGGATTCAGATCCTCGAAGGTTTGAACTATTTCCTTTTTACTGTGGTTCTTGTGCTTCATTAGCTGTTCTATTGCTTCCTTGAATTTTCTACTAAAATCATCTAGTGCAGTGGTGCTGACATAAGTTTCAGAAAGTAAGTTGTCTTGGCTGTTACAGATTATGCAGTATGTAGTGCTGTGGCATGTCGTCGCTGTGACATATCTGATTTTATCTCCACCAATGTTCTTGAGCGGCTATAGTGTGAGTGTGGAATCATCCAAACAAAATAAGTGAATAAAAAGAGAAGGTGTCAACTATTAATTGAAGAATGAATATATTTGGTGGATGGGTTGAGGAATCAAACTAAAGCAGCTTTATTTGCTTAGCTTCATTTTGATGCATAAATGTATCGGCTAAGAATGATGTCAGATACTCAGATTCCCAAGTAGTAGGCTTCACTAAGATTCTCTTAGATAAGTTGTGTTTTACAAGAAGATGACGGATAGAAGTGAAGTTAGTTACAAGCTGATGTGGCAGAAGTAGTTACAAATATGCAGAGGTGGCAGAAGTAGTTAAAAATATGCAGAGGTGGCAGAAGTTAGTTAGAGCTTGGTAGATTCTGTTTAGAGTTAGTTAATATTGTTGGAAGTAGTTGCAATGTTCCAATTGGTTTGAATACAATCTGTATGAACTGATGAATGATTTCATTGATGTTAATACAATCTCTTTCTTTTCTATAATTCTCTTAGCTAAACTCTTGGTTAATCCCTGACTTAGCATCCATCTTCCTCGAGATTCATCTCCTGGATTAGTTCATTTCATTCATTTGTGCATTAATTGGTATCAGAGCCAACAATACTTGGCTTAGATGATGTGAAGCAAGACACAGGAGAAGACATGGAAGATAAGCATTCACAGATTCAAGAGCAACTGCAGAAGTTAATGGAGGGCATGTCAAGCATGAATGATCGCAACATTGAGACTAATAAGGAATTGTTGGAGATTAGGGAAGTCATTGGAGTCATGGGGCAGAAGGGTAAGGGAAAGAGCAAGCCAAGTCTGAATCTACCAGTGTTAGGCCTTGTTCAATGGAGGCACCACCTGGAGATAAAGCCAGGGAAGTCCACAGTGGTTCTGCTCATAATGGTAATTCCTTCAATCGTTACTCTATGGTAGAATTTCCTAGATTTTCTGGCCAAGATTTGAGAACGTGGTTATATAAGGTCGACCAATTCTTCTATATGGATGAAGTTCCCTTGGACACAGAGTTCGAATGGCTTCTATCCACCTAGAAGGGGAAGCTGTAGCTTGGCATAGATCTTGCTTAAGGTCTAGAAGTTCAGTTGTAGATCCTACATGGACTGAGTATTTGTTGACACTGAATGAAAGGTTTGGTGATGGGTTTGAAGATTCTATGGAAGCCTTGAAGAATTTGCAGCAAACTGGTAGTGTGAGGGATTATCAAGATGAGATTGATAAGATCTTGACGGGAATAAATCTGTCAAATGAGAATACTCTGAGCTGTTTTTTAGGGGGACTAAATCCAGAATTGAATAAGGCTGTTAGGATTCAATTCCCAAGGACATTGCTGCAAGCCTATAAGATTTCTAGGTTGCAGGAAGAAGTATTTGAAGCTCAAGCATTCTCTTGGGGTCTTAAGCCTTGTCCAAGCAATCAGATTCCTCTATTATCTACACCTGCTCATGTGAAGCCACAATATTCCTAGAAATCTTCAGTACCAAACTCTACTTTCAAGAAAGGCCTTGAGTCAAACTCCAATAGACCTCAGAGATTAGTAACAATAATCTTGGGAGGGGGTTAACAACAACAGAAATGGATGAGAAAAGATCCAAAGGATTATGTTTTTTCTGTGATGAGAAGTATGTGTTAGGACATAATTGCAGGGCTAAGAAGCAAATATACCTAGTGGAAGTACTGGAAGTGGATTTAGTGAATACTGGTGAGGAATAAGAGTTAGCACAAGACTTGCATCTAGATGTAGATGAATTCATGGCTATATCTCACTGCAAGCCTTTACTGGGGTACAGATTACCAGACAATAAGGGTCATAGGATACCATGAGAAGAAGCCTTTACAAGTGTTGATTGATACAGGGAGTAATCACAGTTTCACTGACCAAGGAGTGGCTGCAAGTCTTGGCTGTAAGGGTATTCCTATTATTGAGCAGTCTATAAGTGTTGCTGATGGTAGAAAGGTGCAAACTACTTCAGTTTGTAAGAATTTACAGTGGCTATTACAAGAAACCACACTGTCATCAGATTTCCTACTCTTACCTTTAGGAAATGTTGATATAGTGCTAGGAATGCAATGGCTGAATACACTGGGTAGGATTCTGTTTGACTTCAGGAATAGGTCTATTGCATTTGTGTATCAGGGAAAGAAACATGTGCTCAGAGGTGCTGGTACTCAGGTTGGGACTAGTAAACCTAAGTCATTGAACAAAATGGATGGTACAGATGCCCATTTTTGCATGATGTCCTTGATCAGCAGTGAAAGAAGGAAGGAAGGTCTGTGTCACTCCATACAGGCTGCTCAAGGTATTGAAGTCTCATCTATCTTTCCTCTCTGATAGAACAGTATTCCTGCATATTTGAAATGGCAACTACATTGCCACCATTTAGAGGTTCATTTGATCATAGAATTCCTCTAATGGAAGCAACTAATCCAGTCAACAAGAGACCTTATAGGTATCCTGGGGTTAAGAAGGATATTATTGGAAGACTAGTGAAGGAAATGTTGGATCAAGGTGTGACACAACGTAATTCTAGTCCTGTGGTGTTAGTAGGAAAAAAAGATGGTAGTTGGTGACTTTGTGTTGGCTATAGAGATTTATATCAGATGACCAGTAAGGATAAATTTTCTATTCCCATAATAGAAGATCTATTAGATGAGTTAGGTGGTGCCAAGGTATTTTCTAAACTAGACCTGAGGGCAGGCTACCACCAACTGAGGATGGCTGAAGGGGATACTCACAAAACTGCTTTAAGGACTCATGAGGGGCACTATGAGTTCTTAGTCATGCCTTTTGGCTTGACCAATGCACCTTCCTCTTTTCAAGATCTTATGAATGTTGTATTCAAACCTCTGCTTAGAAAATCAGTACTGGTATTCTTTGATGACACATTGATTTACAGCAGAAATATGGCTACTCATGTGGAAGCTGTGTTTGCACTGATGAAGCAATATCAGTTATATGCTAAAATGACTAAAAGTGCTTTTGGGGTGGCTAAGGTGGAGTACTTAGACCATTTTATTAGTTCTGAAATGGTCTCTGCTGATCCTAAAAAGATTGAAGCACTACACCAGTGGCCTATTCCTAGCAACATTAAGCAGCTGAGGAGATTTTTAGATCTTGCAGGCTATTATAGAAGGTTCATCAAGGGTTTTGGTTCTATATTTAGGCCTTTACATGATTTGCTCAAAGAGGGATTCATTTGGTCTGATGACTCTACATAGGCCTTCAAGACATTGAAACAAGCACTGATTTCTGCTCCTGTACTGGCTATGCCAGATTACTCTCAGCCTTTCTTGGTTGGAATTGATGCTAGTGGCAAAGACATTGGAGCTGTTTGATGCAGCAAGGGCATCCAATTGATTAGGTTAGCAAATCCTTGGCCCCTAGACATCAAGCCATGCCTGTTTATGACAGGGAATTGTTGGCCCTTATCTTGCTGTAACCAAGTGGTCACATTACTTGCTGGGTCTCACTTTGTTGTCAAGACTGACCAAAAAGCCTTGAAACATCTGTAGGACCAGCATATCCATACAAATTTTCAAATTGCTGGCATTTCAAAGTTGATGGCCTTTGACATTCTCCATTGAATATAAGAAGGGTCTGAAAACAAGGCTGCTGATGCCTTATCTAGGAAACCTGATGGTGAGCTCTTGGCTATTTCTTTGCTTACTCCTAAAGATGCATTGTACCAACAAATTAAAGCCACTTGGCTATTTGATCTTACACTGCAAGGGGTAATTGCTAAAGTACAAGTGCAATCTTTCAAAGCTTTCACTTGGTGTAATGAGCAGTTGAGGTGGAAGGGCAGACTGGTGGTTGGTAATGACCCGAACTTGAAGAGAGCTATTCTATGATTATGGCATAGAAAACCTCAAGGGGGCCATTCTGGTATGGATGCTACTATAAGGAGAGTAAAGTCATTATTCTATTGGAAGAATCTCATTCAAAAGACACTAGGGATTTTGTTAACAGATGTGATGTCTGTCAGAGGAACAAGTATGATGTTGCAGCTTTACCTGGTTTGTTACAACCTCTTCCTATCCCTGAAGGTGTCTGGACTGATGTGTATCTGGATTTTATTGAAGGTCTTCCTAAATCTAATGGGAAGGAAGTGATTTTAGTTGTGGTTGATAGATTAAGCAAGTCTTGGCATTTTATCAGCTTACAGCATCCTTACACTGCTCAAATTGTTGCTCAGTGTTTTTTGGATAATGTGTTTAAGCTCCATGGTATGCCTTTTACTATGACCAGCGATAGGGATCCTGTGTTCATGAGTTCTTTTTGGCAGGAGCTGTTTACTCTTTTTGGTGTCTAATTGCAGAGGTCCACTGCTTACCCTCCCTAAACTGATGGTCGACCAGAAGTGTTAAACAGGACTTTAGAAACTCACTTAAGATGTTTTTGCTCAGATAGTCCCAAAGAATAGTCCAACTACTTACCCTTGGCTGAGCGGTGGTATAATACCACCTATCACACTGCCATCAAATGTACTCCTTATGAAGTACTATATGGGCAGAAACCACCCCTCCATTTACCATATCTAGTGGGGGAATCTGCTATTGATATGGTTGATAGATCTCTGGCTGCAAGGGAGGCTATCATCCAGCTGCTCAAGTTCCACAGAGAGAGGGCACAGCAGAGAATGAAAGACTTGACAAATAGACATAGATCAGAAAGATCTTTTGAGGTGGGTGATTGGGTCTACCTGAAAGATCTTTTGAGGTGGGTGATTGGGTCTACCTGAAGTTGTAGCCTTATGGGCCTTATAGGCAACTGTCTGTTGCGACTAGACCTTTTAATAAGCTGGCAGCTAGATGCTTTGGTCCCTATCCTATTGAAACTAGAGTTGGTGCAGTGGCCTATAAGCTCTTGATGCCTGCTGATGTGTTGAACCATCCAACTTTCCATGTTTCACAGCTCAAGAGATGTCATGAAGTGCCTGCTACTATCGCCCATCCTCCTGTGTTTCATTTGTCTTGCCCTCACTGTCCTATTCCTGAGTATGTGTTAGACAGGAGATTGGTAAAGAGGGGCAACAAGGCTGTGGGACAGGTTTTGGTGAAATGGTCTGGCATTGCTGCAGATCAGGCAACTAGGGAGTATGCTTCTGACTTGAAACATAGATTTCCTTCTTTGCACCCTTGAGGTCAAGGGTGTTCACAGAGGGATATTGTTACAAGAAGATGATGGATAGAAGTGAAGTTGGTTACAAATATGCTAAGGTGGAAGTAGTTACAAATATGTTGAGGTGGCAGAAGTTAGTTAGAACTTGGCAGATTCTGTTTAGAGTTAGTTAATATTGTTAGAAGTAGTTACAATGTTACAATTGGTTTAAATACAGTCTGTATGAATTGATGGAGTATGATTTGATTTAAGTTAATACAATTCTCTCTCTTTTCTATAATTCTCTTAGCTAAACTCTCGGTTAATCCCTCACTTAGCATCCATCTTCCTCGAGATTCATCTCCTGGATTAGTTCATTTCATTCATTTGTGCATCAATGTGTAGTCTGTATTGTTCGGCATCCGCTACTGTTGCATCTTCGCATCTCTGTAAAGTAAGTTCCTGTTGATTTTTAGTAGAGGGGTGAATTTCCACGTTGACTTGACCCTGAATGGGGTTTATTGATATCAAGATTTACTGGTTCTTTTTGAGGAAAACAGATCTAGTTGACCAATGCCCTTGGAAAGGAACATTGGGTTATACCACTCGAGTATCAGAATTTTGCTAGTGCTCAACCTCATGAAGATTGAACAGCATCTAGTCATCTAAGTACGAATATGAGCAGCATCTAGTAGTACAAGTACGAATTTGAGATTATTTGTGTCAAAACAATGCAAGCGCTTGCAGATTCACCTTCCACTCTGTCAAGAGCAAATTGTTATGGCTATATTTTCAAGTGATGCTCTAGATAAATATAGTAAAGTTACAACTTTGATTTGGTTTCATTTAGAACTGAACTCTGAAAAATTACATCGAGCAAATTATCTCATTTGACTTTTCGGGACTGAATAAAATTGAAGTCAAATGTTATATAAGATCAGTATAGAGCTATATAGATGGACATGTATGGAGGAAAGTATCCTTAAGTTCATGATTGAAGCAATTACTGGCTCACTGGCTTTCTTATAATTTGACAAGATAAAACTTCTGGTTGAGTTCCTCAACAGATGATTTTTTCTCCATGCTTCTTATCAGTATATGTGTAGTCTGTTTGATGGTGGGAGAGTTGTTGATGAATCATCTAAGTTTTCATTCTGTTTCTGTTGATAGGACTTCAACACTATGGTGAACCTTGCTGTTGCTCTGGAGAAAGAAGGAATCAGTGCATTTCGCTTTGATTTTCCTGGAAATGGGTAAGCTCTTGGTATTAAAAGGACCATCTATATTATTCCGGCAATGTATAAAGAGATAATTTTTCATTTATTATTCTGAATGCTGTTTAGGCAGACTACTGTTTTTGGTGTGAATGGTATCTTCTTCTTATTCATTTTCTTTTTATGAGCAAAAATTTGCAATTATATCTGGTTATAGGAACTAATATTCAGTCTGTCCTTAATCTATGGCTTCTATTTCTCCCTCATCATTGGTTCATAGTATTTACTGCAACTGCCTGAACCATTTTTTTTTGAGAAAGATAACATTCTATATATTAACAGGTATACTTCATCAATTGTTGTTAGTTTGGCTGTGTCCTAAGCACTCAAGTAAAACTCCTTGCTCAAAAGAGTCACAAACCATGTCTGCCCCGTAGGACTTTTCTCCAATCTCTTCCACTATAACTCAAGCCCGACTCCACAATAGGTTTACAACCATGCTTGCAACACCTACACAAACTGTTCCCAACAGTTTTCTCCTCTACTCTCTTATTCTTCACGGCCGTACGTTGGTCAATGAAGTCTTACAATAAACAAGATGCACCTACTACAATTTGAAAGAAAGTAATCAAGATTCGTTCTTGGAACCATACCAAGAAACTAGCTATTACAAACTAAAGAACTTTATGGATAAAACTTGATAGGAACAATGTTTTTTGTTGCATTAGTAGCTTCTTCTTCGAGACTTTTCGTGCAGAACTGAGAACACTCTGAGGACTCTGTCTTTGGGTATAGTCAAGCTCCAAAGGTTGGTTGACGTGCTTTTTATATAAGTAAGTCGCCGCCTTCTAGTCCTCCAATCCAAGTTAGTTTTTGTTCAAGCCTTGCCAAGAAATCCACTCTAATTTGACTTGGTCTTCTTCTTGTTGACGTGCATTGTGCTTCTTTGTCTTCTTGTTTGAACTAATTCCATGTGCAAGTTTATGGTAACTTTCCAGTTCCCTATTCGAATTGTAATTCTCCCGTATCATAATTCTAACTGGAATTCTAGTGCACACGGGAACACCTTCAATCTTCTATCTTTGCTCTTCAGCATATGAATGTCATTTGTTCACAGTTTGTGAATCATCAAAATTTCAATACATCTTCACAAGATCTTGAATGTAGATCCAGAGATCATGTGTTTCAACAAAATTTTCCTTTTTGACGATGACAAACCCATAACAGCTTCATAAGTCTTCATCTGCACTCTTGTAGCATTTTCAATCTTCATAAGCTCTTGATATGCATCTTCCCCCTTAATAGTAGCTTCTATGTTGGAATCTTTTTCTTAAGAACCAGTTCCTTTGTTGTTCAACACTTACAACTTCATATCGATAAAACAGGCTTGCTACACGAGGTTTGTAATCTTGCAGTAGTTCACCCTCGACCTTGGCAAGGTTTGAGCTTCCTGAGTCGGTAGGCATTAGCAACTTTAGCTTCTTCCAGCTTGTACAAGTAGCTAGGTGTGCATGATTATGCAAATTCTAGGAACTTACTTAATCAGCTACAGGACTAACCTTCCATTCATCGCAGCCCGTTAAATGGCTAGGTTTGCATGACTAAGCAAGAGTTGTGGTCTCACTTAATTAGTAGAGCATGTTCTCTAATGTGCGCAAACAGAGATGCCAGTTTCAATGATGGACACCTGCCCTTGTGTTAAAGTAGCATCGAGTTGTAGGAGTTTATCTTCCATTCATTGCAGCCCTACATATGGCTAGGTTTGAGAACCTGATCATAAGGACCAAAGAAACATTCTCTCATATGTCTCTTATCCAAAACATTCTTCAACTTTTGCATAAGGACTAGGTTCTTCAAACACAACTTTTCTTCTAGTGCTATGTATGGTGCAGTGGTAGCTTTCTTCTCTATGACCCTTTTCTTCATAAGTTCTTCTCAAGACATCTTTCTTTCAATTTCAGTATATTCATTTGTTCTAAATAGAACTAGGTCCCTTTATAAACAAGAACCTGTTTATTTACAAGTCAATCCTATAGCATATGAGTACATTAGGTTGATCTGTTGCTCTGGAACTGGATCATATATATTTGGAATAGAACAACTATAAAACTTCTCCTTTTGGCATCATAAAAAAGTGATAGTGCCAGGTAGAAGTCTTCTGTGAGCATAACAATGTAGATTCCCAATCCTATTTAACTTAGTCTTCCTCTTGTTGCGCGCATTGGGCTTCTTTGTCTCCTTGTTTGAAACTAATTCCATGTGCAAGTTTATGGTAACTTTCCTTATATAGCTTTCTAGTTCCTTGTCCGAATTGTAATTCTCTTGTGTCACAATTCTAACTGGAATTCTGGTACATGCGTGAACAACTTCAATCTTCTACCTGTCACTTGTACACAATTTGTCAATGATCAAAACTTTAACATAGCTTCACAAGATCTTGAATGTAGATCCAGAGATCATGTGTTTTAACAACGGTATAGTCCACCAAACAGACAAATACAAATAAGAAGCTTTCAATCTGTGTTCTTTTTACATGTTGTCTAAAACCTCAAAAATATCTTCCATTTCTAAACATTCTTTTTTACACAAGAAATAATAAAGGTCTAAGCAGTTCATCTTCAACTTCTGGATATTGCTCTGCTTGTCCTCAAAACACCTCTGATTTCTCTCTTTCTATACTGTCCTCCAGATGCGTGCAGGGACAATCCTCCATCTCTCCTTCTGATTGGACAAAATTCCTTCTGTCCCAGCTGTCTGTACCTCCTTTGTCCTTGCCGGCATTACCCACCCGATTCACCCTCAAGTTAGTGAAGATTTTCCAAATCTGATCTGTCCATTTGCTGTGTAAAAAAGAGATGGTTGTTTGTCTCTGTCTGTTCTCCACCACAAAACATCTGGAGCATAGTTGATATCTCCAACTTTTCAGATTTTCCTGTGTCAATACAGCTTCTTTGGCCACAAGCCAAGTGACAGGCAACTCTATATGGAATCTTCACCTTCTATATCATTTTCCATGGAGTTTTTTCTTCTGCAAGAACCATTCTCCTGACATTACATGTTCTGCGGCCTTCTTAGATTGGAATTCAAATAGATACTGGGAATCGGTCTTTCTGAAAACATTGACTCCAAAAGTCAATTTCCAAGAGCTTCAGGCCCACTTCCTGCTCAACAAATCTATTTCTGAAACTGAAAAGCCCCCGGATGTAGACACTATGTTGTTGATCGACATTATCTGTGAAGTTTTTCTCCTCCGTCATCCATCTGCTTTTGTTGAAAGCCTCTTTGTACAAGTTTTCAGATTGCTGTTCCTGATAGTCACAGATTCCTTCACACTGCTCGTTGTATTGATAAGTCGGAGATCTTCTGAGCAATATTCCCCCATCCCTCCTTAAAGGGATCCTCCGGTGTAATAATGATCGATTTATTTCCCCCTTGAATTGAATGGCCATAAAGCTGATGCACCTACCATTTTCATTGTATTTAAGAGTGCAAAAGAAGTCTTGAGTAGCTGTCCTTCATGTTTCCACCTCTTTACTGTCGTTCTCTGTTCTCTTGTTGCTGTATTGATTATATACACCATCTATTTCATTACTTTAATGCTAATGGTAACTTGTCACGTTAAATTTCTACTGTGCTCTATCCAGTCGAACCAAACTTCTGAACTAGGATTCCTTCTAGTAATATCATAGGACTTAAAGCCTGCATTGTAGTAAATCCTATCTTCCTCCATTTTGCTGAAATTCCGGCCTAGTTTTGGAGTATACTCCCTGAAAAGTGTTTGGACTCAAAAGAAGACTAAAATAGACAAATCTTGGAATCGTGCCTGAGAGCATTTTATTTATTTTGACTCATTTAGACAGTATTAACTGCCTGAAACTATAGAGGCTTTTAATTTCCAAATAAATAATAGCTGTGTTGCAATCTTTTCCCTATGGGAACTAATCATTATTCCCCCAGTGTGAGTAGGGTTGGTCAAAACTCTGAAGTGTCTTTCTTTATTGATTTCTTGTAGAGGTAGTAAAGTACTGCGCAATACAGACCTAACTAGAGGTCAATGCAATGGGTCAAAGATCAAGGTTTTACATCATTTCTATTTCATAATTCTCTTTGATTAACATTGGCTCTCATCATCTTAGCCTTAAGAAATTTGTCGTCCCAGATTTCTGTTTGCGGTGACTAACATTATTTCTTTCACAATTCTTGGTCGTACATTATCAACTGCTTTTCAGTGAAAGTGAAGGTTCATTTCAGTATGGTAACTACCTTAGAGAGGCGGATGACTTGCATTCTGTGGTTGAATATTTTAATGGCGCAAACCGCAAAGTAACAGCAGTCCTTGGACATAGTAAAGGTGTGACAACTTTTTCCAAGAGTTGTATAGTATATCAAGAGTATTTTTGTGCACTATGGTGAAGAAAAGGTTTTGCACGTGAAATTATTATGCTTTAGTTTTTTTGGATGATATCTAGATGTGATAATATTATCTTTTGATATCAGGCATGCATCTTTCATCTCCCACATAATCACATTGTGGCACTTTCTTCATGCAGGGTAGAGCCATAGAGGTAGTCATGGGTTCAACAGAATTCACTAACTTTGGCTCAAACCTTATACTTGTGTTAAATAATTCATTTAGTATGGACAAATAATCTATCCAAAACCCAATAAGAAAAAGAATTGTGGTCTGGAATTCATGAATAAAAAATCCTAACTCCACCTGCATGGAAACCTGTTAAGGTGTAACTGCAAAAATCAAAGTTCAAGAAGAAGAGAAAAGAGAAGAAGCATCTCAAGGTGCTAAAATGTGCCAAAGTCCCTTGTTCCTTTTAGATTATATCAGATGGCTGTCATTATAAAAGAATAATATCAGCTGGCTGTTGCTGTACCCCTTATCAATTTTGAAATTAGCTGTCCTGAGTACAGACATAAAACATTTTGATAATGGTGGTATCTGGCCTAGCTTGTGCACGCCTAAACTATTATGTCGGGTACCTGCTACTTCTCAACAGTATTCGGGTAACACTGCCCATCAATGATTAGACAGATGAGAAGAAGAGAACAGACAAATACTGGGTAACTCTGCCCACCAGTGATTAGATAGATGAGAAGAGAACAGACGGAAAACTAGGTTATATATTCATTGCTAGAGCTTACACATGAGAAATATCAGCTGTGAAAACTTGTGGTTGAATTCACCGCTTCTAACTCACGTGCCAAAAGGAAAAAAGGGCAAGCAAGAAAGATATATATACTTAGGTTTGACTAAATTTTTTTTAACTTAAATGAAAGATAATTCAAAAAGTTTGTCAACTCAATGCAAATAACAGAAATTATCCCTGAATATTAATTACTGTGGGTCAATAATGATGTACTTTGTTTTGTTGTGCTCTCATCTTCCTTTGTAAATTAGCATTTGTCATGTTCTTGTATGTTGACTAATTATCAGAAATAAACTGTTGCAGGAGGGGATGTGGTGCTTCTATATGCTTCTAAATATCATGATATTCACACAGTCATCAATCTGTCTGGCCGTTATAATCTAGAGAAGGGCATTGCAGAGCGCTTGGGCAAGGACTTTCTGGAAATAATCAAGAAGGATGGCTTCATTGATGTTAAAAATAGAGCAGGTAATGATAGTAAATCTTTATCCTGCTTATGCATATAAACATTTTCCCCTTTTGCCAGTAGAGTGGATATCTTCTCTTTCGTCATTTATATAGTTAATGTTAATACAGATTATAGAGAATATGTGATATCTGGTAGAAGACAAATCTCAATATGGGAATGCCATAACCGCCCCTGATTTTCTTGATTTCTCCATCATGCGTTTTAACAAGTTTGACGTCTCAAGAGAGATAAGAGTCAAAAACACAATATCTACTGTTTTTATCCCCCTTTACTTTGTATTCCTTCCTTTTAGGACTAATAGCTGAGGGAAGTAAGAATGTAGATGTCTTACCCCAGCCATGAGGCTTTGTGTTTAGTATTACCTTAGTCTCTCTTTGGTTCTTGAGACCAAGATGCCAACGAACTATAGTATTAGCTTAGACAGAGTAAGGTTCCAATGCTAAGTAAGAACCTCTTGCTCAGTATGTTATATGATTATTTAGGCTTCCACAGCCATTTTCTTCTCCATCTATGGAGTGCTTTAGACAATGACAATGCATAGGGTTTTCATTCTCTGGACAGCTGAAAATATGACTTCTCTGTTTGTAGGAGATGTTGATTACCGTGTTACCGAGGAAAGTTTAATGGATAGACTTAATACAAACATGCATGATGCGTGCCTTCAAATTGACAAAGGATGCAGGTTGGACTGATCTTACTTTCATTATGTCATTTCCTTCTCTGTTTGTTTTCATTGCCATCTCTCCTGGTGAAACAAACTCACTGCAAAAACAGAAGTAAAAGGAAAACAAAGCCACTGAAGAACTTGTGCAGTTTCATTAACACTCGTGCAAATGGTTTTGCTTACTGTAAAGTTCTAATTTAATGCAATTTAAGCAAGGAAATACTCACAAAATTTTGCTCTCAACAGCAAGATAACCTCTTCAAAGAGAAGATACTAATAGAATAGCTGTCTTGTTTTCAGCAGAGTTGTTACACTCATGAATGATTAGTCCCTCTTAAGACGTTATCTCAAAGTCCTAGTTGCTCATCTGCATCTATTGTTCTCGTTCTCAACTAAACAAAATAATGAGGGGCATGATTTTTTGGGGGAAGATGGAGATGTGGATGAAAATTAGGAAACATAGAAGAAAGAAATCTGTTAAAAATCGAACTTGAGAGGCTTGAATCTGTCCTTTATGTTAACCTCTTGTTTCTTGGTGCGACCAAGATTTACCGCTGAAGTTTATATCATTTATTTGCAATTTTACCCGTTTTATTTCACTCCCTTCCAGTCATTTCTTGGAGTATAGGGAGTAAATTCTGGACCGAAAAGGTCTGCTCAAGCTTTGAGTCGAGATGCTTCGATCTATGTTACCAAATAGGTGAAATTCTTTAGTTTGCAGAATGGAGACAATGTTGACATTCACTACATACATGAAATGCAGTTCCGTGGAATAGGCTATTTTAGATCGTTTGATCCATGGACTTTAAGAAACTATAACAAAGATAATTTGTTTACGTAATAGAAACTTCGGAAGATTGACATAGTAAAAAATATTGTAAATACTAATAAATATATAGTAGAATTGCATTTTCATTGAATTGAGCTGAAAACTGACTGGTGACGGTTCTACCTCACAATTTAGGTTGTTGTACCCTTGCATTATAACCTCGCTTGCATCTCGACTATTGGCATTACATTTCTGGTCTGACCTTTTCACCTTTAATACATCAAAGACTTGATCATATCTAAGGTACTAACTAACTGATGAAATTGCACTTGTACAGGGTATTGACAGTTCATGGGTCCGCTGATGAAATTATTCCAGTGGAAGATGCTTTAGAGTTTGATAAAATCATACCAAACCACAAGTTACACATCATCGAAGGAGCCAATCATTGCTATACGTCACACCAGGCTGAGTTGACACCTGCGATCTTGCCATTCATAAGGGAAGGTCAGCAGCAGAACTAGGATAGATAGGTACTTTGAAATGCTACTATTGCGAATTTCTGGGTTTATGCAACTTTGGGAACAGGCTGTTAAGTCTAATCTGTGCAAATGAAACTACTGGCAGGGTTTTAGCTGAATTTGTCGGTGTAATTCAGAACTTGTTTGGCATCATACTGGTCTTCACTACATGGGGATTCTGCATGCTAGATGTTGAACTTCAGCAGATTCAGTATGAGATAAACACATGACAAGATGAACTAGAGAGCGTCTGTTGCACTTCAATGGCATTTGGATTTGTATCTTGAGCTTGCAAAATAAAGGATTGTAAAACATTTTACCAAATCTATGTTGACTGTTTATCATTTCAATTTTTAACGATAATACTAGTTGTTTAACTCTTTATGACAGCAATTGAGCGAACGCAGAATTCAACTTCACGGTATATTAATGATAGCAGAAAAATATATTAAAAGTTTAAAATCTAAATGATTTTAATGGAATTGAATTTTTGAAAGATACATAAAACATGGATATTGTCAAATATTTTGAAATGTTACAAAATGGTTGCGCCACAAAAATTGGAATAGAGGAAGTGAGAACAACAAAAGCAATAACAAATTTTACTTTCAGGCTTACAACATTATTCACATTTACGGATCGTTGGTGTTGTACACAGCAGGTAAAAATATCAAATCTACACAAGGCCTCCCAGCTAAAAAAAGGAACCGCAAAATTCACACACGACAACATATCATGGAAAATATGTGTTTCTGTAACAAGACATCAACGTGAATATTCACCTCGTCTCTGCTCTACTCTAGTGCCGTGCCTCCGGAGGTTCAACTTTGATTCACCCTGGATGAAAGACACGTTAGTCAGGAGAAGTAACCCACAAAATTATAAACGATAAGTTGGAAACCTATTGGAGGTCTAGTTAGTTAAAGAGTGTCTAAGAAACTAGCATGAAGAAAAGGTTGAGGAGGAGCAGAAAACTATACTCGTCGGAAAGTAAGCAATGATTGTTCACATAACAGGGCATGTAAAAAAGGAACAATTCAAAAACAATATAGAAGTGCCATAACTCATCATACAAGTTGCTACAAATAAAACTCCAACAATGTACTATTCTAGTTCTCACTTCAAACATAGAAATGAAACTAGCCAGTCAGTTCATTGTGTTGTACCACTTGCTAGACAGGTTCAAATTTCACCAGCAGATCCTCTTTTTTTTTCTGCGTGAAGATTGCAGAGTGGTTAATCATTTCACAAATAGATTCTTCAGAGAAGGATGTTCTGCACCTGGATAACACAGATGGATATAGTGTTTATGGAAATCAAAGTTTAGCAATCAACGAGCAATTCTGATACCAGAAGTGTGCAAAGAAACATCTTCCGCTTCAGATGTGCTGACACAATATATCCATATCTTACCTCCAGCCTCAGAGTGAGCAACAATGCAACACCATCCTCAAAAGCATTCAGCTACTAGTTCTGATCTTCCACCTCGAATTGCTGCAACTGGATCAAAACCAAATATTGATACAGTGCTGATTAAGCTTATAAAAGGCCTGTTACAGTAATCCGAGTAAAAAAATTCAAGACAATTATAGTCTACACTGAATAGAGCAAAATGGATTCAGATGATTCATGTAGCCAGCCCGAGCTAGCTCCCACATAACTAATTGAGCAGAATAATGTGGAATTGAGATGTGTGCTTTGATCCAGGTCTAAGGTGGAGATCACGATAAGTTCTTTTTCAAAAATTCCGAGACATGGAAGAACAAGTTTTCTAAATACCAGGACACACAAACGAATAAGTAATTCATATAGGGAACATTCACCACACAAGTAATTTCATTCAGTATGATGTCCTCAACTGCCAACCCAGTACCACTTGCATAAATTCCGGAAAACCTGCACTTTACCCCATAACTATGCAGCTTCTTGCAATTTTGTATTGTGTTTTCCAGTTTCGAGAAATAAAGAGGGCTGAGGGGTGGGGAAGATCAATTAATGGTTTCAATCTTCCTCTCCAACCTGCCGTAAGTGGATCAACATTCTTACTGGTCCAGGGTATTGATTCAAGAAAATTTTCCAACTGCAGGCCTAGAAAGTTAAGTCAGCCAGCCAATTCCAAAGTGAAGATTATTCTAGTTTAAGACTGGATTAGCAAAGGTTAATGCCAGTAATAGCAGCTGTTACTGGGGCACCCACATATTATACAACTACTTGTATCCGCCAAAGCACCAACCACTGACCCACTTCCATAAATACCACAAGAGGTTCAAGGCATTCGTAAAAGCAATGTCAGAAGCTTAAAAGGTTTTCTTGTATCATTGTCTTTTTGCCTTTGTCATTTTCTACTCTACTTTTATAGAGGTTTGTCCATCTGCTGGGCCTCCTCTTACATCTTTCAGTGTTATTGTCTTTTTGCTTTGTTATTTCCTATTCTACTTTCAAAAGAGTATTTTAGACCCTCCTCTTACTTTTTCCATGTCATCCTCATCATCAGATGCATCTAATCTCGAGTATAAGGTCTCCTCCTCAATCTCCTCAACCATGTTAGTATCTTCCTGCAGATTTTTCCAGAAGGACTAAATAAAAATGTAAAAAAGAGAGGTGATTTGCAAGTTTAATGGTTTAAAAACATATTTCCAAAGAATAGGAATATCATACTAGCTCAGACTTCAGGTTCTGAATCTTATCCTGCAACTCTGTTATATGATGCTTGAGTGCCTGGAAGAATTTTTAGCAGACATCCATAGGGTGAATAATCTCAAGATATCAGAGACATGGAGTACATCTACCTGTGAAAGAAAAATAATAAGGATACATTACCTCACGTCTTTGAAGTTCAATTGAACGGGCCAATGCTTGTCTCTTAGTCAGAAGATTTTTGGGCCTGAATTCATTGGGACGCCGGTAATTTTTCCCACGATGAGTATGATTGCATAACAGGTAGTCTTGTCTATAGATACCAAAAAAGGCCACCACTCAGCCTCAAGAGTAATTGCAATGTGTTTTATTTGTGCTGTTTCCTCTCTAGAAACCGTGATCTTTACCAGCCCGGTATTTCCAATGTAAATGTATATTCTCTATAGTTCCATCAAAAACATCTCGCCTCCCTGAACCGAAATGTAGTAGTTATGACTTATGAGCTATATCCTGATAGGAACTATCGGGTTAAACAAATAGCACACATACCAAGAAGCAAAAAGGTCTCATGCTAAGACCCATTTTGCGGAAAAACTTTCTTTCCTCAGCAGATAATATTTCTAAATCAGTTGGCAGCTCAGATGGTTCCCGATTTTCCTGCAATTTATGTAACATATTTTCTGCCTTTTTGACCTTGCCTTTTGCCTGCATATACCAATCCTATATTATATAAAACAAATAGGAAGAAAGATTCATTTGCACGGCATTTTTCTCAATTTTATTTACAACTTACAATGGCTAGCTTCTGCTCAAGATACGTCTGAAGCATGCCTTGCTACAGCTGCCTCTCTCATCATTTTCTCCCTCTCTTCAATACTAGGTTGGTTTCCCCAGCGTGAAGTGGCTGCCATAGTTTCAGAAAGAGTTCCAGCAACCAATGGCCTTTTAGGAGCTTTAGTATCAGGGAATGAATGAAGACGTTGCTGCTCTTTGCCGTGCTTGTTCTTCTTGATCCTGTAAGAAAGCACTTTTCCTCTGCTTCTACAAGCGCTAGGCGACACGAGGGCAAGAAATCATTACCTCTGTAAAAGACAATATAATCCTTATTCCTGGAGAGTAGTGTTCCTCCAGTCAATACCTGTTGAACAAAGAAGATATATTGTCAGATGGTCAAATTTTACTAAAACTTTTTGATAAAGAAACAAGAATGGAAATTTGAATCGAACACTCAACTCAAGTGATACTCAACTGAAAACTTTGACTAAAGATCATGGAGTACACCAAAATACATATTCAGCAAAATCGAAGAATATTATTATGAAAGAAGCTAACAATGTAATGGCTAGGATCTAAGTGCCAGGAATGATGTACAAGTTCAAAGAAAAAAGCCAGGACAATCTAACTCTTTGTCATAATCATTTTTTTCTTACTATTATACTTCTGTCTTCTTTTCAACACTTATCTTAACTATCTAAGAGTGTTTATAGCAAGCTTTATCTGTTCATAGGATTTACCATCCTTTCATTGCTTGTATTTTGCACACCACGTTTTATGGCTATCTTCGCAATAGCGCTTCTTTTCCATAGCTTCACCATGGCTGCAGCTAAACCTTGCAGTTCTCTGTTCCTTCTGAATAATTCAATAGTTGGAGGTTAAAAAAAAAAAGTTCAAAATTACTGATTATTCAATAAGAGAACAAAGAAACATTAAAAACCCTTTCCATATACCTAAAGCAAAATGAGGGGGCATAATTCTTGCAGTTCTGCGTAGGTATGTCATTTCTGTATTTTTTAGGTTAAGTTTAACTCCATAAGGAAGACGACGAAAAGGAGGTCTGTATCCAGGAACAACAGCAGGCAACAGATCAGCATCAACAGGCAGTGGTTCCACTGACCTGACCATCTTTAAATGGGGACCAACTTCATCTAGCATCATGTTGAGCTTGCTTAAATCCACTATTTCTTCACCAGACAGACTAGTGAAACCATTTCTTGGCCTTTCAGCAACTTCATTGACATTTGATTCCAAGGCTTTGACAGCTATCATCCTTTGAATACTCCGATTCATCAATATCATGGTTTTTGAAGTAAATGATTGTACACAAGGAAGCTTGTGATATTCCTCTGTATAGCTTACTATGGAACTGCCTGATCTCCAAATCACCAATCCTCCAGTTCTATGCTAACAATATTACCCAAGTAGAATACACATAAGAATTCCACAATCTTACAATCTAGAAAACTGGAAAATGTAACTGTTTATGGACAAAATCCAAAAAACTTAGAAGTTGACATATTCAGCACATATTCTGAGAAGAGAACCATTTTTTTTTGGCTGAAGTAAAAGACCAACTATAAGCATCGAGAAGATGCATAGCAAAAATTACATGAAAAAGGATGTCTCTGCTCATGTACCTCCAAAACGGAACTTATAAATGATTCAAGTGTATATGTGAATAAAATTTGAAAACAAAAAGAAGACTATTTTTGTTTTTATGTAGAGAGATAAATCAGATGAGAACAGTCTCGGTTGCATTTGCCAAGGGTTTACAAGAATGAACAGAAATGTATGTAATAAGAACCAACCTCTAGATCTCATATTGTCCTCTTCATATTATGTGAAGGAGGACCTTCAAATCTCAATTTAACCATCTCATCCACTTTCCACTTCTCCTGAATGGAGTCAATAAGTTGCTGTGTTACACCAGCTGACCCAACCTTTATTCTCTCCATCATCACTCTAGTGCTGCATTCCTAAGCCTCTTCAGTTGGCTCAGGCCATCATTCTCTGCCAATTCTGCATTACTTTTTCTCAACTCGTTTCTGTCCACATGTTTTCTACCTCTCTCTCACCTTCCATGGCAATCTTACTGAATCTTTAGCATAAGTAATTCCCTTGTCAAAGGAACCGCCTTTATGGGCTTGAACCTCATATCTATGTGCAAGCCTTTTAGCTCCCTCGATTCAATTTGATATCTAAATCAAATTCTTCAGGCAAATTCCCATTGTTAAAAAGAGCCTCAGTTTGCTTTGGCGACCTCAACGGAGTACAATCAAAATTTACTTCTTTGTTTAAACTTTTGCACCCTACTTGACACAATATTTTGTAATATCAAGACATTTACCAACAGTGCTGCTTTCATCAAGCTGAGATTTTGGGTGGTTTCCATGAACCCAGGAGCTAATTATAACGCTTGAACCAGAACTTACTGACTCATTCACTAGTGGATTTTCTTCGGTTTCTACCTCAGAAAACTGCACTTCTCGATCTTCAATTTCTTCAACTGATACTGAATTTCGTTCTTGCCAAGGAATTTCTCCCTCAATGAGTGGGTTTAACAGACCATTTATCTTGAACTTGTTCAAAAGCTTAGTCTGGGTTTCCTCCGCTTCTTTGTCAGATCGATTTGCTCTTTGTCTGAATGAATTGTTTGGGGATGAGAACAATAAATTCTTAGTATATTTTTAGCTCTATAGTTGTGCCAAGCTTGAATTTTGGGTAATGGAATTGAAAATTGAAGTTGTTCAAAGAAGGGTAAGTGAAAGGAGAAGCAAATCAAACGACAATGGTGTAGAGGCCATAGCAGCCATGAACAACTGTATGTTGTGAATTCTTATCGCCTAGTCGCCATTGCTTGAACGCAGAGAGATATTTCAATGGAGGGCTTCTGGCCCATTGGTGTTACATGACTAATTGTTGCCCAATTTGGTGGTAATTTTTATATTTTGGAGAGTTTCAAGCTATATAGACTTTGATTATAATATTTTTAATGTATTTATATGAAAAATATTGCACTTTTATAATCTGTTTTTCTTATTTTTAAAATATAGAGTTAATTTGTTTAATTTTATTTCAAAAAATTGCTAAAAATTGACTCTTAGAAAATAAAAAGTGCTACATACATAAAGAAGAACTGAATCCTTTGGTAAAATTTTGTGATAACTTATTTGATCGTCATTTAACTAATATCCTAATTTATTAAATTTTTATATATCTCTCCATAAATTAATTTCACTTATGTAATCTTCATATAAAATGTCTTAAGTTCATAGGAATGAAATTCGGTCATTTTTTATATTTTGCACTTTTTAGATATTGTGAATTACAGATATACAACTTATTTTTCTTATTCTAATATTATTATATATTTTTTTATTTTAAAAAAAATTAATTTTAACTTCATATTCTTATCTTTAAATAATATTTAAATGCAGTTATTTATTTGAGATTTTAGCTGTAAGAAACTTAAAATTAATGTATACATAAATTAGGTTTTATTTAAGATTAAAATCAAACACCAATATTAAGATTGTTTCGAAGTGAGTAGATGGGGCAAATTTTACAAACTTAGATATAACCTAAAAATTGGCATTAAAATTACGTATCTCCCACTTCCCCATTACTTAAACTATAGATATTTTAAAAAAGAAAATTACATCCACATATGTAAAGGGCTCCTAATTGCTACTCTTATAGATATTTTTAATTAATTTATCAAATGTGACTCAATATTTACTATTTATAACAATTTAAGAGAGGATGAGTATATTTTAATTTGGCTCATAAATTGAAGGAATAGATTTTCCCTCAAAAATAAGATATATTTTTAATTTTAACCTCTAAAAAGTGGAGAAATTAATTTTCTCCAAAAATAAAATAATTTCTCAATTTCTTGTTTTATTACTCTCGCCACCAGCATATTAGCCATCTCAATAATTTATCTCAAGAGTACTCCACTATTCATAGTGTCACTTCTAGGATCTCTCCGTTTTCTTGTACCTTACTTATTTTCCCTCCTGCAAAATACTTTTATTGCTAAATTTCCTTCATCTCCATCGAAATCTCCATGAGAAAATAGAGATTTGGATAGATCTTGCTTGATTTTTTTGTATGAAAATTATTTTTGCATTGCAATGGTGGAACGGATGAAAATTATGTTGGTTCCCAATGGTGGTTATGATGGTTTTTATGGTGGTGGTTCGAGTGAAAAAGAATGCGTGTGCAGTATCTTATTGTATATCTATATATATTTATTATTATATATCATATATATTTATTATATATTATATGTATCAACATTTATTATTGTTTTGTTGTGTGTATGTCATATATATTGTTATGTATTTTTGTGGTGTGAATATATATTATTATATGTCATGCATTGTCAGCCATATATATTGACATACATATATGGAACAATAATATATAAGTGAACATGGAGAGAAAATTGTATAAGTCGTAGGTGAGAACTTCCACGAAGAAGAAGACTTTGATTTTTTTTTTTAAAAACAACCGGATCTAGTCTCGACATTTGTTTTTGACGGAAAGAAGGGGGAGGGGAAGGGGGAGAGAGGGAGGGGGCAGTGCTGGCAGTGGCGAACAGCTGCTTGATAGCGGCAGGGTGTATAATGATGACCAAACTTTGTGGGAAGAAGATGAGAAGAAAGATAAGATAGAAAGAAAGAGACGATAGGAAGAAAGAGAAATAGGAAGATCTCAAAATTTTCTCTTTGTTGGAGGTTGTATATATTTTGTTGTAAAATAATTTCTAGTTTTAAAAATATGATTTTACCGCTAAATAGGATAATTAGGATCCTAAATTTGCATTACTAGATAAAAATCTTTATATTGAAATCATGTAAAAGTGAGGCCCAAAATGTAGCCCGTAAAGGCCTTTTTAGCATGACTAGATGGGTGTAAAGTTAGAGGAATGCACACGAGAGTTAGCAAAATATTTAACTTGTAGTTAAGATTGATAAATTTTACATAAAGCTTATTTGCTCTTCTTTGTTTATGCTTTCCTCCTCCTCCTCTTCGTTCTCTTCTTCTTGTCCTTCCTCCTCAGAGTTTTGGAATCAGGTTTCTTAATATTTTCAAATCAAGAAACTTTGTTCCTTATATTAAAAATGTCTCACAAAAATTCAGATGGTGTCATTACCTTGTATCGATTTTAGAGTGCACGGTCTTACCTTTGCTCACAAAAAGTAATGATCATTTGATTACGGGTATAAAGAAATTATTCATATAATAAATGTAGCATAACCAATATCATATTTGGTAGTTTATAGTTGCTTTGTATAAAATACAACACATCAAATATGGATTTGATCATCATTTTGCAATACTATTTAAAAAAAGGTTTAAGTTATAAATCAATCTACGTATTATTTTGTGTGGAGTAAGTAAAATAACTAATACATAAATAGAAATCTTTGAAATAACAAATTTACCCATTTGGAGAAGAAAAAAGAAGATGTTGATGTTGCTCACTACTAGGCTCCTCCTCTTGTCAATCTATTAGAGACAAGCAGTGAAGCATAATATATTTTCTCAAAAATCAATATTCAATGTTATGATTTTATAAATCTTTTATTTTCAAAACTACATAATGTATATTAATTTCTAATGCAACAAGTCAGAAACGTCCAAAAAATATTTCATGCATTGTAATCTACGGTTAATATACTTTTGAATAACCGATCATCCATTACTTATAATTATCTTTTTGTATAATTAATTATCTCTATATAATTAGTTCATGTATTACTAACATAGGCATAGCTTTTAACTAGAAAAGAGGACTCCTAATTGTTATTTATAGTAACCAGTTCATGAAAATCCTTAACGTATGAATGAGTTGGTATAAAGTACTTAATTTTTGTTTACCAACACAAAAATTTTATCTTGAAACTCTTCCCAGAGAAGTTAAAAAAGCACGCCCTTCCCCCCTCCCCCCTACACTCCCTCCCTCCCTCCCTCTTTCCAATTATCCATTAATTTAAGGATCTAACCATTATAATGATTTTCCTTCTCTCTACAATATGTTTTGATTGTAACACGGACTCACCTTAACAACTCTACCCAGTTGACATTTATGCCACAACTTAAAAAATATCTAATAAAAATCAACTAAGAAAATTAAAAGATTACAATGAATCAAATTTCAAACAACAAGAACTGTTATGAATGAGTTTTGATAGGAACAAATTCTTTATTGTCGTCAGTTGATTCTTACAATAGAAAGGATACTTAGTGTTAAGATGTTGCTCTTGCTTTCTCTTTTGGTGAGTCTATTTTCTTCCTTAATAGCATCAATGAGACACTTTGTATAGGAGTAGATAGACATTTCTTGTCTTTTCAATTCAACACGAATTAGAATTGGTTCTTGGATGTTTGTCCTATCATAAACACTCTTAGTCCTTATTTGAGACATGTTTAGAAACTGATTCTTGTATGATATTTGTCATATTTGTTAATTATCAAACTTTACATATTTGGCATATCTCAACAAAGGTTTCCCAACCTCCATAATTTTCACAGAAGTCCAACTAATGAGAATAATTTGCTATTCACTTGACGGAACTACCACTACTCAAGCCTCGGGAAGTCCGGCAATCCAATTTATGTTTTTGGACTTTCTGTATGTTGGACTATAAATTTAAGTGTAATTTTAGTGTATTAACTGTTTGATAAATATTAACATAAGTGCTTTGAAGTTTAGCCACCAAATAAGACCTCGAAATTAAATATACTGCACATTCGAGGAAGGGTAATTTTTCGCTTTCTTCATCATCAATGCATCGGTTTATCAACAAAAAGACTTTGATAAACAACTTTCATTGATATCACAATCATTTTATCACAAACCTAGCTATCTTTTTTAAGTCCTAAACTAGTATAAATACCCACACAATGCGCGGTTAATAATTAAGAAAAGTAATCACATCATATATTGGTTAGTAAAAATAAATAACCAAAAGACACTTCTTCTTAAATAATGTTGGTACAACAAACACAGTCCTCTTTAGAACTCTACAATCTATGTAACAAAATCACAACATCTTTTTAATCCTTCCCCTTGAATAGTATAACAACACTTGAACAGTTATATACCCTAACAACACAGAGCGGATGAAGTTAAATTTTTGAAAATTTGAAATGAGGTCCCCGATAAATAAAAAGCGTGAGACGGATAAGTTTGAATAGACTAAGTCACAATCGGGTTGGCCTAGGCGTAGGATTGTCGTGTGAAATTTCACTCTCATTATCGCCAGGCTAGCTGCCAGCGTCAATTAGTCTCATTGCGGCCGGTGGCCTTGTCAATTCCACAATCCTTCGGTTAGGATTTTTAAAACCTATTCTCTCAAAAAAGGGGCTTAATAGAAACACCCAAGAATATGAAGTAGATTTTGGAACAAAAAAGAGCAAGGAGGCCAAGATTCATCCTCCATAGCAATAATTTTCCACAAAGAACTTGGAATCGATGCAAGCATGGTGAACGTATCGACGATAGTTTAGCGCTCGAGGTAGGCTATGGCTTACTCACTTTCATGTTAGACTTTGATTAGCCAAACATATACGTGCTTATAGTTGATGTGCTTTGATGGTAGAATCAAATTTGAGTAAGCATTTATTGTATATTAAAATTGGTAAGAGTCAGAGGACGAAGGAAACGAGGATAGGGGTGGTGATCCCTATAATGTGAAAACCCATAGAGAGGGAGATTGCAATAAAAATAGTCTACATGTGGGGAGTATGTGGAGCGAATTGATTGTATGCGGAAGGATCTTCGGATATTATTGTTGAATATACATACATACATACATACATACATATATATATATATATATATATATATATAGTTGTTCTCCTGAATCGAAATCTTGAGCGGCTAGTCTTACAAATCATGTTTATAGGAATTCGTGGCCGAATGTTAAGGGTAGACTATGATTATCACAAGGCGAACTAAAACTTCATGAATTAGAGTGGTTAGATTTACGTAATGTGATACGTATGTTACGTGGATGATAATGTATTTTTGGGTCTATGGATATTATTTGTGATGATGATTGCCCTATTAAAATTGGTATTGAAATAAACTTATTATGGTGTTGCCTCCAAGGTGGTGGGCGATTTGGGAGATGAGTTACAAGATTTGGGAAGAAACGATCCGTGGGATAAGCGTAAAAGCTGATCCAAGTAATGCCGAGCGATGCTGCCTTTAACGGCGGGCATGGAACGGCTATGATGAGAAGGCTGTTGTGGTGCTTGATAATGCCATTGTGAGACTAATTTGTGAGTGGAGGTTGGAATTCCTTGTGATGTTATGGATATAATTGATGCTATAACTATCTAGGTATGAAATTGACTTGGAACTAGGCATTTTGTTATAATTATTGATATGTAACTCTTGTTGTGTGTGTGATTATTGATTGTGTGCTATAAAGTGTGATCCCAAAATTGGGGCGGATTTGTATTGATCAAATACGTGAATGAAATATTATGTAATATGGGACGACAAACCATTGAGATGATTGTGAATGCGAGGCTTGGGGCCGAAGGAAACGTGGATGAAGTAGACTAGTATAATCATATTTTGAATGAGGGTTAAAGACATGAGTGAATCGTGCACGGTGAGCATCGGGCGAGCGGTATGAGGGAGTACACAAACAAGTATGACTAAAAAACCATGAGGATGGGTGTACGAGTATGAGTACACAGATAGGTATGATAAAAAGTCTCATACATTTGGGTGTACTTGGCTTAATTTCTAGATTCCCCTACAAGTCATGACTGGAAGGAGTAGTATAAGACCCTCTAGCATATGTGTACTTGTATATTACCGACATGATTGCGAGATAAGAGATTGTGCGAATATGGTATGATATACATGCGTTTGCAATGATAGTGAATCTGGTATACCGAGTGTGATACGAGATATACCAACATGATTCGAGTTGAGGTGAGGCAGCGACTAGAAACACAATAAATGATGAAATGGTATAAGTATGGTATTATATGACATAATTGTGATGTGGAGGAATAAGTATGTACGTGTATTTGATGGTGGAGGATTTGACTCCATTGGTATGGTTTGATACTTTCCTTGTGTATTCTTGAGCTATTAAATATGTAATTGTGATTGAATGTTTTGATTTAATTGTAATTGTGGGTTATGGAAAGTAGCATCATGGAGTTAATAAAGGTAGTGAAACACGAGAGGCAGCGGGTTTGACTTTATTAATTAATGTACTAGATTCAGAAGGGTTAGGAAATTCTATAAGAAAGTAATTAAATAGGTCCATAATTGGTAAAAAAACGAACTTGGTCGATGATAGTGAAGTAAGAACGAGGGGTGGACATGTTATAAAGTTATATGGCGGAATGAAAGCGGCCCGGATTAGAATCGGGCTGACTAACGTAGTGGGTACTGCCGCGGCGAGCAAATCATCACAGCCGTGGGACTGCGTAACGGTCTAGAATGCACTGCGGCATAATAGGAAGAGAATATTGAAAGATTAATTGTTGGCTAGAGTTTAGGGTAATTGCATAAACTTTGAGGAGACCTAGAGACAATAATGTAGCTAATAAAACTTAGTAGGTTGTTTGCCTGGCTGGATTAGTTGTTAAATGTATTATTATCAATTGTATATTGATTATTATGTTGTTATGTGAACTAATATTAGCCGGCCGATAATATGCCGTGCAGTGAATGCTGATACTTTACCTTGCTACACCTTTTTGGTGTAGGTGTGGCAGTTTGAAGTTGCTTGATTGATGTGGAGTATTTAGCATCAACTTCCATGTTCTTCTTATCAGGCAAAGCTATGTCATTTTCTTGTCATATATTCTATTAGAGCTCTTGTACTTATCTAGATTAGATCTTGGGAGAGTCAAGGTTTTGAAAACTTTTATTTATATTTCAAATTATTGTTGATTCATGTAAATTAATGAGAAATTTTGGATATTTTTATGAAATGTTCAAAAGGTTTCTTTGCTCAGTAGAGCCGATGTAGGTGCTGTACAACCCACCAATTCGGGCCGTGACAAGTTGGTATCGAGTGTCTGAGTTCTTGGTCTCAGTAAGAAGCGATGTCAGGAGACTCTAGCAGTTGGTGTATAGACGTCCACATCTAATCTTGAAAGCTATAAAAAGCATCAAGAAAGTTTTGTCTTTATTTCTTTTCCATCGTGTTTCGAATATGTTGATTTCCTAGGTTGAGTCGAAATTGGTATATGAAATATTCCAATTGATATGTAAACAGACTTAATTGGTATCCGACTATGCATGATTATTGAGGATACGAGATAAGCGGGAGCGGGGTTGATTTGAGTGAATTTAGGGAATAGGAAATCCCTATGGTGTTTAACTTAGTAGTTGGCACCTTTTGGTATGTTTCATTAGATAGGAGCTCGCTATAGCAGTGATTCCATGCCGTAGCGGATACAGCTGTCACGATGAAGTAGTGGCGCCTTGAGACACGATCGGCGAAATGGTTAGAGGTTCGAAATTCCAAAATCTCCTGTTATGAATAACAACGATAGGTATAATAGATTTAAAACATGCAAGCTTAAGATGAATATAGGGAAACAACTATGATATCATAAATAGGAACAAAAATACAGCCAACGTTTGTGAATGCCAAACGAGCATACGTGAAAACAATCATCAACATTCGAACAAGAAAAACAAGTAAGAGAAAGTAGTATCGTCTTGCAAACCCCAACGGGAGCTGCGAACATAGTTATAAACAATAATAGGGGATACTGCAGCCCTATCTGTTTGAGCCTCGTCACTACCACTTCACTGCGTCCTTGTACGCTCCCTCCTCGAACTCGCGAGGAAGGAGAACTCGGGGCGATCCTGCCGGGTCATCTGGTATCTGGGCCCGGGAGAGAGGGTCTTCGAGATCTTCTTGATCCCCTTCCATATCCGGATGAGAGAATCTTGTTAGAGAATTCCACCTCCCCTTCTCTCTTATTCCAAGTCCTCTCGAGCTCCACATGTGCACGATCCCGGGCAGCAATTTCCTCTACACCTCCCCTGAGTCGGCAGCTACTACACCCCGGAGGGTCCCAGCTTCTTGGAAGAAGGTCTGGGCAACCCTTCCATTAGCTCCCTCATGGCCACCATCTCGGCCTCAATCCGCTCAAATGGCCCAGCGATAGGTCTGGAAGTGCTAGCCCCACCGTCTCCTCGGCCGATGTAGTCTTCCTCTTCTTTTCGGCCTCTCCTGGGCCTCCTTCACCCTCAAGGGATCAAGGGCTTGTCATAGTCTATGATGACATACCCAGACTCTGATAATATCATAGGCCGACTTGCAAAGCACAGTAATGAGAGAAGGAAATGGTAGGCCAATGATGGGCTTCACGAAATATCTCCACTCCTCCAATGTCTGTGCCGCGTTCACCTCATCTCGCTCAAATGCAGGCCACCACCAGGGCACGGGGATAGGTCACATTCTTGATATTGGAAGACATGAGGTTTAGCCATCCTGTCCTCCACGAGATAAATGAGAACTCTGGATGCCTGTCCAAGTGACTCTTTAGTTAAATCAGGCCCTCTGCTCCTCCACATAGTATCCACCAGCCATTGCCCATTTCCATCACATCTTAGGCCTTCAACTCATCCTCAGGAGTTCAGTCCCAAGGCTTCATTGATTGTAGCGGGGCTCAAGGGTGATACAACGTACCACTGGCATAAGCCACTTAGGCTCCGTCCAGACTCAAGCACGGTGAAGGTTGACATAAACTCCCTCACCCAAGCTCGTTAGCTTTACCCGGGTCCTCTCCACCAACGGACTGACCTATCTCTGGAGAAGGGCATAAAACTCCGATGCCTTCTCCTCTACATCTTACATGACGAACCCCCTTTGTGAAGCAAGTCAGCCGCGGCTTTGTTCATTGTGTTGAAATTAACACTCATAGTTCATGAAGTGAATATAGTCACCGATGCGGATGCTGCTGCTGAAGGAAGCCATATTTTAAACCTACATTAATAAGAAGCATTATAAGAAGGATTGAATGACTAGGAGAAAGGAGAAGTTGAGAAAAAAAATAGGATTTAAAGGGGTCGGCTGCCCGGGTGGGGCTAACACATAGCAGTCGTAAGTTCGCCCTTGACAGTTCACCATAGCGAAGTGGATTTGTTGCAGTACATTTGCAGCGATCACTATTCCGTTGCAGCTATCTTTGTTCCACTACGGTGGACATCGTCTTCCCGAGACTCGAACCCCGTGGAGGTTGAAATTTCAACCTTTGTATTTTTCAAATAAACTACATATCGAGCAAGGGGAGGCTTGCCCAAGCCTAACCAACCATTAGCCACCGGATTCAAGCCCAAAAGTTACGAGGAAGTTAAACCACCACACTACCCAAACCCCCTCATTTTCGACCCCACAACTACATGAACTTGGCCAGAAACATATAGAGAATGGTAGAAACCACTTGAGAATGTAAATACAAGTAGCATGCTTCAACAATCTAGCCTATGAATTAGAAAAAGAAACCTACGAGAGAATGGTAGAAAACACTTTTGAGAATGTAAATGCAAGTAGCATGCTTCGACAATCCCCAGCCTATGAATTCAAAAAAAAACCTACCCTTATCACCTTTAATTACCAAAAGCGGAAGCAAATAAGGCGTTACACCCGAGTATTGATAACAAAGGGTAGGAGGTCACGAATGAAGGATTACTTGGAAAAATTTGCAGTGGCCGAGGAAGTTTAGAGGATTGCCCAAGTTGAAGTGAAAATTTGAGAATGAACTCAAGCCGTCCATTACGTCCTTTAACTAATCTGTTGTCCTGTACAGCGGACCATTTTTTCCTTCTTTGCCCGAAACCGCCCAGTGGAAAACCCATTCGGCTGCGACGGATGACCAAAAATAGTGATGGTTCGAATTCCATCCTTACGGCCACACTATTCCAAAAACACCCGCTCGAAATTCAATAAATTGGGGATACCTAGAGCACTTAAGCCGGGAGATAAGTAGCATAAGACCAGTAGGGGTAATTACATGGTGATGCTTAGTCATGGTCAACCCAGAGATAGAGACTTATAATTTCATAAAATATCAAACCTATGTTTGAAATTTACGGATAATGTGTAATAAAGGGTCTGCTTGATCGAGTTTGGGGATTGAGAAACTAACATCGACAAGACACCATTTCCGACTAGGAGTGTTGGGACTAGGACCGATCTTCGGGATCAGCAAGGGATGACTACTCAAAATCCCTCCCGTATACGTTGGGTTGTTTGGAGACAAACAAAATTTTTAATTGGTATGTAATGTAATAGAGCTGCTCATTGTTATGGTCCACGACAACCTAGACGGTGAAATTTAAGATTTTGAAAATTTGAAATGAGGTCCCTAAAAACAAAAGGCGTAGTAAAGGACAAGTTCGAATGGACTAAGTCACAATCGGGTGGTCTCAAGCATACGACCACCGCGTAGTTGCTCTCCGCCATAGCGGAACCACTGCAACGATGGTGGTCTCCGTTACCCAGCGGGTGACGTGAACTAGAATTCCGCAATCCTATTTCAATTAGGATTTCAGAAACCTATTCTCTCAAAAAGGGGCTTAATAAAAATGCCCAAAAACATGAAGTAGACTTTTGAAACAAAGAAGAGGAGGAGCTAGGAGGTAGAGATTCATCCTCCATAGCTAGATTTCATAAGAACTCGAGTCGGTGCAAGTATACAATTTGGAACATCACACGATAGCTTGACGCCCAGGTAGGATATGGCTTACTCACTTTCGTGTTATACTTTGATTAGCTAAACGTAATGTGCATATAATTGATGTTCTTTTGATAGGCGGCGAATTTGATAGCTTGTTATTGTATATTAAAACGATGGAGATAGAGGGCGAAGAAAAACGAGGATAGGGTGGTGATATCCCCATAGTGTGAAAACCATAAGGAGAGATTGCAATAAAAATAGTCTCTGCATGAGGGGTATGTGAGCGAATTGATTGTATGCGGAAGGATCTTCGGGCATTATATATATATATATAGAATTATATAGTCATTCTCACACGAATTATAATCTTGAGCAGATAGTCTTACAAATCATATTTATAGAATGCGATGGCGAATAGTGAGGGTATACTATGATTATTACATGATGTGAACTAAAACTCGCGAATTAGAGGGGTTAGACTTTACATGATGATCTATATGTTGTGGATGATAATGTATTGTTTGAATGCACGGATATTATTTGTAATGATGATTTTCTTGTTAAACTTAATTATTGAAATAAACTTGTTATGGTGTTGCCACCAGGTGGTGGGATATTTGGAAGAAACGTCCAGGTGGGAGAATGAAAAAGGCGGTCGGAAGTCTTGCCGAATAGTACCCTTGCCGGCGGGCTTGTTGTGGCAACGGTAATGCAGGTGCGGTGGAGCCCAATCTTGCTGCGAGTGGGCGGGTTGCAATTCCTTGTGATGTCATGGATATAGTGATACTATAACTATTTTGGTATGAAATTGAGCACCGAGAAACTAGGCATTTTGTTATAATTATTGATATGCTTGTTGTATGTGTGATTATTGATTGTGTGCTATGACGTGTGGTCCCGAAATTATGGGGTGAGTTTGTATTGATAGAAATATTATGTAATATGGGACATTAAACCATTAAGGTGCTTGTGAATGCGAGGCCTAGTGCCAAAGGAGAGAACTTGTATGAAGACGGACTAGTACAATCAAATTCTAAATGAGGGTTGAAGACATAAGTGACTCATAAATGTCTCGTAGCCTCTTCGTCATAAGTATGGCACGCTTCACACCCATGAAAAGACTCTACTTGACGGCTTTTCGGACACCTAGGACACTTCAAAATCTAATGCTTTGATATCAAGTTTGTCATGATTCGAGCATAGGCAGGATCGAGCACGAAGATAAAAAATCACGAGAGAGGCTCCAAGTAGACCCATGACATGAACATACATCTAACTTCGATCGTAGATAAGCGGAAAGGATTATCATAAATAACATAGCGGAAGTTAAAACAAAAAATAACATATTAGTACGTACCACGAATCCAATGCTGAATACACATTATGTATGAAAAGCCTCACAGAATTGATGGTGATGGGACAAACCCCCAACTAACTCGCTATAGTCGCGAAAATACGACATACAGCGTAAGAGGGTTCTCACAGATAAGGACTCACCAATCGGCGAGAGGAAAGCTAAATCCGGGTCTGTCTAGTGGCGGAGCGGGCACAGTATCGAATCTGAAATGATACAACATATAATCTCTGATCGATATGTGGAATGTTACTAAGTATGCAAAATAAGTAAAACCTCTTAAGTAAGTAAAATCATTAAATCATGCATAATATAAAAAATAATCAAGATAAGATTCTAAAAGTAGGGATTACATGCTATTTTCTGAAATAATGATATGAACATGGTGAACATCATAGCTGAATCGAACCATTAAAGGCGAAAATGGATAATCATAAGTAAAATTGAATATTAGGTCAAACTGTAGAAAATATAATATCATGACTGATGGCACATGCATAATTGAAATCTTGAGGAACAATGGGAGACTCATAATATAACCGACACTACCAGGATAGAGAACTACGTGGTCTAGAGTATCACTCTCAAGTGGGCAAAGCCGTCAGAAATCCTTGCCGAGCTAAGGGCGCTACCATGATATCGATATCAACTCAGGAAAACCATAGAGAAGGGAAAGCTCCAAGGAGGTCCCATAAATGTAAAAAGAAAACCTACATTGGCCTGCGTAGTTACCGAGGCACGGGTTGGTGACCCTTAGCCTACTCGGTGTTAGACACTAATAAAAATATGCATATGCTTTCCATCATTTTCAACGAAGGCCGACCATCGTGATGATGAAGAAGTGAATAAATAACATACATGTATAATCGTAAATCATAACATGAGGAGCGTTGGATCAAACCATACCACAAAGGGTGAAAATAATGGGGAGTCTTGACTCCAAAACCATGTGGTAAGCTAATTCCTTGAGAAATCATAAAATATACTTGATTATATGGGCTTGCCCAATACTTTAACATGCTTGAAATCAACTTGATTCACTTTGAAAACATGAACATAAATATGGGTATATTAAAATCATACTTTCTTCATAAACATCTCATCACACTTGAACTCATAACTCGTGATCTCAGCTTTCCATGAACATTCATAGAAGGGCATCATAATTTAGAAAACTTAAAAACATAAATTATAATTTAAAACATTGTAAAATCTGCCTATTAATCATAATTATCATTCAAAACATGCTTAGATCATACCAATGAATAAAACTTAAATTCATGCATTGGATAAGAACTCCATGGAATCATCGATTAGGCATCCTTGAATTGAGGAAGGAAATTGGGCATGGGTGTGGACAATTACACCATTTATAACCTTACATACATGAAGGAATCTGATACTCTCACACTTTCTTGATATCTCAAAGAGAGAATTGAGAAATTGTAGAAAACTAGACTTGATCACCTCTCAAACCCTAAGACTTGCATGCATGAATTAGGATGGCTTAGAATGACATAACCCCTCCTAAAACACTTTATTTCGAGCTTAAAATGATGTAGTTTAGGACCCTAGGGCTTAGAAATGACGAAAATACCCTTAATGAATTTCTGAAAAAAGCGCTCTACCGGTGACAACGGTAGTCGGAAACCCAGGACCGTTGCTAGATTCCATGGTCGTTACTGCCCTCATCGTTTCATCCCCGATTCAAATCTTGGATCCCCTACCATGACTGGAAAGGACGGCCGTTACAAGATCCAACAACTCATTCTTGCCAGTCGTTATCGCCCTTTGCCCTAACCTAGAATTCTTTCCAATGAGTGCGACAACGGCCCGTTGCTTCCAGTGATAAGGTCATACCACAACTTGTTACTTCCTCCTTGTACTAGACCCACCTCACAACGGCTCATCCAACGACCCGTTACACCAGAAGCAATGGGTTGTTCCTAGGCCCACGTTACTCCCAAACTCCGAACTGCAGTATCTCATTACGGGCATATCCAGCGAGTTGTTGATCCCTGCTGACTCGTCCTGGCGAAACTCGATACGAGAAAATTTTCCGGACTTACGCTGCCTCATTTTTTAAATTCGGGTCTAGTCTTAGGCACTTTTGGGGTATTACAATATCTCCCCCTTGGGAACATTAGTCCTTGAATGTGGGTAAACATGAAAGCGGAAAGTGCAATCACCATTTTTCAAAAATGTTGAACATACGTATTAAAACTAACAAAGTGGTGACTCCGATTTGAATTATATGGTAGTTGAATTCCCGAACCACATACATCCATTTACATGAAATAAGCCCGAGGTATATGGTGAACATGAGCGAATAGAGTATTAAGGAGGAAACTAATACCTCAAGGCAGCTGGCCGGGAAAGAGAATAAATATGGGTATTTGCTCCATCAAATCTGCCCCATTCCCACATAACTTCCTCTACATCTTGGAATTCCTTCATAAACCTTGGTGCTTTACTTCTTTGTTCCTTGTCTTACGAACACCTTTATCCAATATCTCCACCGGTACCACCTTATAACTACTTGTCTTTCACACCGACAACATCCCCTTTGGAATGACTAGTGGATCACCCAAACACTTCTTTAAGAGCGATACATGAAAAGCTGGATGGTGAGGCTAGTTCGAGGCAGCTCCAACTCATATGCTACCTTGATAACCCATCTCACAATCCGGTATGGGCCAACATAATGGTGAGTTTCCCTTTCTTTCTAAACCTCATCACTCCCTTCATAGGAGACGCACCTTTAGAAACACCCAATCGTCGACTTCCAACTCAAATTCTCTCCTTCTCACATGCATAGGACTTTTGGCTTGCGACTACGAGCTATTTTCCTTTGTCTCTTATAGTGAAACTTCTCCATGGCCTCATGGACTAAATATGAACCTATCATCGCGGCTTCACGACTTTAAACCAACCAACGGGCGATCTACATCTCCGCCCATAGACAGCCTCAAACAAAGGCCATCTGAATCTTTGGAATGATAGTTTGTTATAAGCAAACTTCGATGAGAGGCAAATGATCATCCTAACTACCCTTGAAATCAATCGCACATACTCTCAACATGTCCTTGAGATTATGAGGCAATGCACTCGGCGACCATTGGTTTGCGGAAGTAAATGTTATACTAACCTTGACGTTACCAAGTTCCTTTTGAAACGATCTCCAAAGCGGGAGGTAAGAGGTGAGTACCTGTCGGATATGACGGACAAGGCACTCTATGCAATCGAACTAGCTCCCAGAATGTATAATTTGGCGTAATCCTCCATCGAATCGGTAGTTTTGGCCGTGAAATGAGTTGCTTTGGTCAACTTTTGTCACAACCACCCAAATAGAGTCATATTGTCAACAGTGCGAGGCAACCCTGTGATAAAGTCCATGCGGTCTCTTCCCATTCCCAAGTAGGAATGCGATGTCTTGAAGAACACCCCACGGTCTCTAGTGCTCAACATTCCGCTGGCGATAATTGGACACTTAGCCACAAATTCTTCAATGTCCTTCATGTCATTCCACCAATAGACTTCCCGTAGGTCACGATACATCTTGGTTGCACCTAGATGTATGGAGTATCTAGAACTATGAGCCTTGGTGCAATATACGATCTCTCAAATCATCAATATGCGGAACACATAAGCGACCTTGGTATCAAAGCACACCATCTCCCCTTTTGGAAGACCTTTACCTTCGATTGAACAACTTCCTTCAAATTTACCAAAATGGGATCCTCGTCTTGTCTAGCTTTCACATCGGTCACTAGGATGATTCGACCCGTTACGAACAATAACACCATCGGTCGACTCAACCAAATGAACTCCCAACACATCCTTCACCAGCTCCTTCCTCCCGTCATCTACATGGGACACACTCTCCATAGAGAGCCTATTAGAGCGTGTTGCTACTATGTTATCCTTGCCTAGATGGTAATGACACTCATATCATAATCCTTGAGTAACTCAGAACCTACCTTTTTTGTATATTTAGATCCTTTCGGAGTAAGCATATAATATAGGCTTTTGAGGTCAGTAAGCTTACATCTACATGGACCCCATACAAGTAGTGTTTCCAAATCTTCAAGGTAAATACCACGCCACTAATTCTAGATCTCATGGATCCAGGTAATTCCTTTCATGAAAAAGAGACCTTCAGGCGCATGCGGGAAGTATATGCTATAACTTTGCCATGCTGCATCAACACACAACCGGGCAGTCCTCAAAGCATCACAATATACCACAAATCCACTTCGGTACCCTCGGAGTAGGGTCAGCAAGTCTTGGTGAGTCGAGTCTTCAACTTTTGGAAGCTCCTGCAAGCTTCCGACCATTGGAATTTCACTTTCTTTTAGGTCAATTTAGTCAATGGCGCTGCAATAGATGAAAATCCCTCAACAAATCTCGATAATAACCAACTAAACCCAAGAAACTCGTGTTCGAAGGATTCACGGGTCTAAGGACAGTTCTTCACCGCTTCTATCTTTTGAGAATCCAACTTTAACCCTACACTTGATACCACATGGGCTAAAAATGCCACTGAGTTCAACCAAAATTTGCACTTGCTGGTGCTTATATAATTGGCAATCCTTGAGAGTCAGTAGCACCACCCTAAAATAGGCGACATGCTCCTCCTACTCAAAGAGTATATCAAGATGTCATTTGTAACACAATAACAAACATATCCAAGTATGGCTTGAACACCCTGTTAATCAAATCCATAAAAGCTTCAGGAGCAGTCTTTAGTCCAAAGACATAACTTCTGAGCTCGTAATGACCATACTTCGAGTCTAAAGGCTATCTTGGGGTGTAACTCTCCCGGCGAGCTAATGTCACGACCGAGTACACCCGAATCGTAAACACGGTACAAGAAGCGAGGACCCCAAGTCAGCCCATGGCATGAGAATATAACTAAACCATTCACATAAAGCGGCGAGAAGAATTATCTTAATGATCGTAGGCGAAAGAAAAGCGAGACATGATATATAAAGAAACAATAATACACATGATCCAAAGCATAAAAACAATTGAATACTACAAATAGATGCAAAGCTTCACAGTCATAATAGAAGGGTTGAAGGGACAAGACCCCAACTAACCCCAACATTCTAAACAAAGATGTAGCCAAGATCGAACATAAATCCCTCAAATCATGAGGACTCACCAATGAGCGAGAGCACAGCGAGAGCAAGCTAGGGGCGATGCTAAACTGAATGCGGATCTGTATCATGAAATGATACATCATAGGAATTATGCGGAATTCGGTACTTGGAATGTACCGAGTATGCAAGATACACGTGAGTCAGCAAACCACAATTCATGCTTAATAAAATACATACATACTTGTAGATCATGCATATAATTTAAATTTCCATAAGAGTATAATAGATAACATAATATATTCATGATTTAATTTAATATACATGCTTCAGGCTTATCAAAAACATCAATGGATCAATGGATCATAAATCGATTTATCATGGGCATGCATAATCAGGTTTAGATGATTAGAAAATCCAAAATCAACCATACTAATATCAATTTAAAAGCTCAAAAGATGATCAAAATCGGTAGATAATGATAGGGTTTTGAAATCACAAGACCCATAATTAAATCGCTAAATTTTATACAAACGAGAATATAACACCCCATGAGTTTTTCAAATAAATTTTGAGTAATTAATATAGAAGGAACATGGGTGTGGAATAATTCACCCATTGAAGACCTTAGATACCTAGTATCAACTCTAACCCTCCTTAAAGACCAAGAATGAAATTGAAAGGAATTGACGTGAAAAGCTTGAAATTAAGAATCAAAGTTTAAAATCCGGTTTATTGATCCACAGTTAATGTCCTTGTCTCTAATTAGGCACATTACAATTTAGATTAGCATCCCGTCTGGTAGGATTCTAAGTAGCCGAGAATGTTTCCCACTAGTCGGTCGGGACTCTGCGGCTATAAAATGTTTCCCTAGTCTATCGGGAACCCTTATTAGTTGAGTCTTTCATCAATCGGTGATTCCTTAGCTCGGTTGGGACTCCCCCCGGTAGAGGATGAACCCACGTGTGATGTATTAGCATAAATCACTTGAATGGTTAAAATTTAAAGTTTATGATAGACTTAGAAGTCTTAAATCGATCTCAATTACTCCGGTAGTAATCCCGATTCCGGTGTGTGATGCTCGAGTGGACACTTATTAAATGTTTAGACCGTGACCACTTGGCCATGAGTTTAATGATGTTGTATAAATAGAATTCAAAGGAAAGGTTTTATGTACAAATATGCACATATGAATTGTGACATGATGGTAGCATGTTGAATAAGTTATGTTAATGTGTTGATTAATTGCTTATGCGTATATTTGTTTATTTGATTTTCTATGTTATCTCACATGCTTAGTACATTCAAAGAAATGCTTGACCGCCAAGCCTCTTTTGCTATATCATTTCATGATATAGATTCAAGTCTCTAGGCTCAACCGCATGGTTAGATACGCTTTTCTCTCTCTTAGGCTGCTAGTGGTGATTCCTCATCTTCAGGGACATGATTTTACATTCATATTTTATTATGTTTGATTTTTTAAACTTTTAAGAGTTAGTTGAGGGCTTGTCCCGGCAACTCATCGGTTTAGTAGAAGGTTTTGAACTTGTTTAGACGGGTTCGCGTTGTATCTAAGTGTTATTAAATTGCTCTTATGGCATATAGATTCCTTGTTATTAGCTTCCGCTTATTCAAGTTGTTGTTCATTTCTAATGTTATGTGTTATGCTAGGATTATGCCGTGGGTCGACTTGAAGACCTTCAGGTTCCTTGTCCCATGTTACGGCTAGGGTGTGAACTCGGATCGTGAAAAACTTGGTATAAGATCAATTGTTTTGAAACGTCATAGGGTTTACGAAGCCGTGTTACGTAGATTCTTTTTTCGTGGTGTTGAAGCGTGCCACACTTATGTAGCGAAGAGGCTATGAGATGTTTTAGGAATGTTCCCTTTTTTTCATGATTCTTATTGTGCGTAGAGTATGATGCCCTAAATAGTTCCTCCTATGACTCGTGCTACGTTCGTAGATAATCCCTCCAGGCGAGAAAAATGGACGAAGATGTGGTGCGACCGCCGGTAGGTACCACCAGCTCGACAAACCCAACGGATGATATCACTCATGCAGTTCAGTAGCCATTCATATGTTGGGTGCGAGGCCACGGCGGCGAGCTAACCAACAAGCGATGGCTCGTGTCCCTCATAATTGAAAATGAAGCGGCGGTAAGGATAGAGTATTCTTTAGATGAACCCACCCAAATTCTTAGGGTCAAAGGTGGATGATAACCCATATAAATTCTTGGAAGAGATTGAAGACACTCATATCATGGGAGTGACGAGAAATAAGAGTGGGTTGGCCTCCTACCGGCTAAAAATTCGCTTATATACGGTTTGTAAGTGGAGGATAGTCGGGGAGTGGAGAGCGGGTACCGTAGGTTGGGATGAGTTTATGACAGCATTCTTAGATAGGTTTTTCCCTTAGGAGTTGAGGGAGGAAAAGGTAGTAGAGTTCATTAATTTGAAATAGGAGCCAACATATTTGTCAGTACGCATTGGAATTTACTCGGTTATCCAAGTATGTGGCGGAAAATGGTAGCCTAAAAAGTGCACAGTGGCAGGTTCGTGAGCGAGTGTCGAGACTCCTTGTTCAAGGAATGTAGGACCGTCATATTGCACTAGGACATAGACTTCCCGTTTGGTGATATTTTCACAACGGATGGAAGATGAATAATTGAAAGAAAAAGGGCAAAGGGATGGGCTTTGGAGATCTAGAGTTCTCCCGATAGAGGTCGAGTGGCGGACATCGCTCACATTGCTAGAAGTCATCGAATCGGGGCAACCGACAACTAGTGTTCCATGTAAGCCTAGGTTAAGGAGATTACGTACCCATTGTGTGTGAGATGTGGAAAGCACAATTTTGGGAGTATGCATGGACGCTCGGAATGTTTTGGTGCAACAAGGTAAGCTATAAGCAGAGATTGCACAGTGGCTAAGAGAGGCGAGAGTAGATTCTCGGCCACCTCTTCAGCATCTTCGATAGCCCACCCATTCCGAGTAGGGTGCATCCTCTAATGCGAGTGGGCATCGTCAAAACTACTCCTATGTCGTGAGCACACCGGGATAAGGGCAAGAAGCCGGTAGTAGTACAGTATGTTGTGAATCTTTTCCTTACCTTATATGTTGCCCAACTTGATCTTGAATAAGAAGCGGCATTTGTGATTGTTGGAAAGGGATTGTCAATGTGTGATGTGAATAGTTTGTTAGTGTAAAGGCTCGTAGTGAAGGTTAGAGTGAAAAGGAAGTAAGGAATTTGTAATTTTAGCTTGACTACGCCATTTTGAAAGGTTAAAAGCACGAAATAATGTCTACCCAATGATTTAAAATAAAACAAAGATAAAGGATCCTAGAACAAGGAAACACAAGGATGATTCGAAGGCCTTAGAATGATGACTTTAAGCTAAGGGTGAGATAGTGAGTATGTGAAGTAAGTCGGACCTTGAGGAATGCTAAGGAATTTCTAGCCTTAGCGGTTGCAGTATGTCGGTCTCTTCATGTTGGAATAACCTCCCTTGTATTTGATTAAAGTTAAGTTATGTCTATCCCTATGTACAGGAGTTTCTGAGGTTTAGAGGTAACCGGCAGTGATGACGACTTGCTCTATAAGTCCTTTATGCTCATATTCATGCTATGAATAAATTATGTATGTTAATTACGTGTTTCAATGTGGTCAGCTCGAACTCGGTCTTTAGAAGTTGCTTAATTGTGTGAACAGATATTTCTCAATAGCCTTGTACGCCTCGCTTATAGATGCCATGAATGATTCATGCTCACGAATTCCTTATCCTTAGTTAAGATTAGATATCTGAATTCTAGCATTTTATCAAGAAACAATTTGAGAACGAAGGATCAATACATATCCAATTGATGCTAGATAAGAGGAAGAATCCTTTTTCATTGTTCCTCCCTAGTTCTATGTTGGTTTCATTTCCTTGGTTCTCTATTCCATAGTATGCATGTTCGAGTGGATATTCGGTTTTGGTGTATAAGGTTGGATTGGAGTCATATACTCCATTGGTGTTAAATTGTAATTGATTAATATTGGAAGTTTTAGTTTCATCTCTATCATTTCAGTATGTAGACCCAAACATTCGGGACGAATGTTCCCAAGGGAGATATTGTAACACCTCAAAAGTCCTGAAGACCAGGACAGCCCCCGAGTTAGATGAAGCTTAGGAGAAATTTGCCTCGAACGAGTGGAGAATGACTCGTTAAGAGACCTAATGGGTCGTGGTCGACAGTGAGGAAGCTGTAAGAAAGGGATGGCAAAAGCCCAGTGGCCACGGACAACTTGATGAGTCATCTTTCCTTGCAATGACTCATTAGGTTGGTCGTTGGGTGGAAGATAGGGTCCTAGCAGGATGCAGAAGTCTTAAGCAATATGGATGACGGAAGGAGGTGACAAGTCTTTAAGTGTAGCGACTCGTCATGTAGTTGTTGTTAGATGGAGAGATTGGCCTTGAAGGAAATTCCGGTGTACTTAACAAGTGGGTCTAACGAGTCGTTGGGGCGTAACAACTGGTATCGGTGCGTTTTGGAATGAGATGTGGAGTATCAGTGTTGATCATGGGTTGAGATGTCGAATACGCTGTAATCTTTCTAGTGTACCTAGCGGACGTGATGATGAGTCGTTTGAGGCGGTAACAACTCATCACGTGAGACGTGGCTCAGTTAGGAATTTTTCAGAGTTTTCTCTGAGGAATTTTCGTAAACTCCTATGCTTTTTACTTTTAAACTATGTCGTTTTGGGCATCGGGTGGGATGGTTTTAAGGGGGTATCTAGCCTAACCCCTCATTCCATCAAACCACTCACAAGTTCTTCTTCCTCTCTCTAAACTCAAGAACACCTAGTGTTTCTTCAACGACTTCAAGGTCAAAGTTCTAGAGGGATATTTCGTTAAGCCAGGTATGTGGGATTCAACGGATATTTCTTCATCCTTTTGTCCCGAATTTATGTTAAAACCTAGTTGCCAATTTCCCTTTGAAAAGATGTAGAAGATCTCAATCTATGCGTGATTTCTCCATGTCTTCCATAAATTTCAATACCCTATGATAAGCATCCAATATATATATATATATATATATATATATATATATATTATAAAATTACTCCCAAATTAATGATTTTGGTGCATGAAATGATAGTAGCATCATTTTTAGAATCTTATCATGAATTAGCATTATTTTCCAATTAGGGCCCTTATGAAGTATCTACATGATTTCGTTATACATGTTTGAAATGATTTTGAACCTATGAGTTTTCATGAATATAGAACCCATGATTTATATTGTGTTCTTGGCTCATGTTTTTATGAATAGAGTAAGAAAAATATGTCTATATGTCCCTAGATTCTCGAGCCTCGTTAAGTGAAAGTTAGTCTTAGTCCTTATCATAGGTGAGGATGGAACTTGCATGATTTGGATTCCAATAGAAATGTTATGTTCATATGTGAGATTTCGTGCGAGTGATAATTTATTGACATAGATCATGGTAGAAGTTATTATCTTGGTATATTTGAGTGAGAGTCTCAATCAGTCTAAACACTTACAGTTTTGTAGAACGATTAGGTTATCGGTGTTTTGCTATTTTCCATGTTTGTTAATATCAGTTGATTATCGTAGTCGGTTCATGCTAGTCGAGTTTCGGTGATACTAGCCTACTCGTGTCGGTCAAAAGTATTCGGTGATCGGTTTGACTGGTCTTTCTGAGGTGTCGTAGGTGCCTCCAAATTATCGAATCGATTGAGAATCCAATTTATTGGTCCACGGTTAATGTACGTCTCCTATTAGCGGTTGCAATTTAGATTAACGTCGGTCAGTTGGGATTCTCATTAGCCAGAGAATGTTTCACTAGTCGGTTGGGACTCTTATTAGCATAAAATGTTTCCCTAACTAGTTAGGACTCTCATTAGAAGAGAATGCTTCCCTAGTTAGTGAACCCTTATTAGTTGAGTCTTTGATCGATCGGTGATTCCTTAGCTCGAGTTAGGACTCCCCATAGTAGAGGATCACTCCCATAATGATGTATTAGCATAAATTAGTTCTAAATGGTTCAAGATTTCAAGTTTATCATAGACTTAAAGTAATGGTAATCCAATCTCCAATTATCGGTAGTTATCCGGTTCGATTGTGTGATACTAAATTCATATTTTGACACTTATTAAATGTTGAACGTGATCACTTATGCATGAATTTGATGAGGTTGTATAAATAGAGATTCACCCAGGATGGTTTTATGTACATATATGCACATGTGAATCGTGAGATGATGGTATGTTTAATCGGTTATGTTAATGTGTTGATTAATTCCTTATCGTATATTTGTTTATTTGATTATATATTTATCACCATGCTCGGTACATTCAATCTTGACACTTAAGCCTCTTGTGCTATATCATATCATTATAGATTGAGGTCTCCGAGTCTTAGCCGCGTGGTTAGATGCAACTGCTCTCTCTCTCAACTACTAGTGGTGAGTCCTCATCTTAGAGGGCCATTATTTACGTTCATATTTTCTTATGTTTCAGTTTTCAAGCTTGTCCCAACAACTAATTAGTTTAGTGAAGGCACTGAGACTTGTTTAGACGGGTTGGCGTTGTATCTAAGTGTTATTAAGTACTCTTATGGCCTCTAAAAGATTCTTGTTATTAACTTCCGCTTATTCATGTTGGTGGGCATTTCTAATTTAAGTTTATGTTATGATAATGCCATGGGTCGACTTTTTGAGCCTTTTGGGTTCCTTGTTCACGTCATTACGGCTATGGTGTGAACTCGGGTGGTGACAATTTATTTGGCCATGAACTTCATGAATGATTTCATAGTATTATATGAGCCTCGTGTGCATGTTTTTGAGTAGTGTCTAGGAGCTAAGTAGACCGCGTTCAAGTAAGCCTCGTGGTCTCAAAACTACATTCCACCGTAGGTATATCTCTTCACGAGTCTGCGGTGGTATCACATCATCACACGTCCCTTGCGCCAAGCGCTCATACTTAGGTAGAATAGTTGGGGCATCATGTAGCTGTCATGATGGTGTCGGTCAAGAGCGTTTTCTCAATTATTCCTCATGATTTATGCATTAATATGTTATGTTACTTTGGCTCAAGTTATGTTTTTATAAGGTTTCTCTTATGGCTATGATTATGATTAGATTATGAATGGTTTGAAAACCTTGAGCCCTTATGTTTACATTATTATATCTACTTCATGTTCATGTTGTCCCTACACTTATAGTGGGCTACTTTAGATCAAAGTCATAATGAAATCATAACTTGACTTTTCATAAGAGCATGCATGATTAGGCATAATTTAATTAAAATTTGAAACTATAATTTAATAATAAAAAGAGTCATAAATTCTATCAATAGATCATAAAACATGATTTAATACATGAAAGGGATTGACCCATCGATAGATCATAGAGAATTTCACAAATTTGCATAAACACCATAGATCCATGAAAATTGAATTGTAGAATTGAAATCCATTGAATTTGAAATTTGAGCCACGAGAGTGAAAGAAACTCTCATTCATAGCCTTACATACCTAGGTAAGTTGATTTTACTCTCTTCCTTGAACACCCAAAGTAAATTGAAGAAGCATTGATGGATTTTAGCCTTGATCATCCTTAAAAACCTTCTAATCTTGCATGCATGGAATGGTAAGGTCTAGGATAGGTTTATCTCTCTTAAATCCTTCTTGCGAGCTTAAAACAATGTAGCATAGGCCTTAGTAACTTAGAAGTGCAAAAAGCCCTTAATAAATTCGGAGAAAAACATATCTTTGCTAGTCCCAATGAAATTTGGACGGATCGTTACCCGATGACCACGACTCGTGGTCACCTCTATCACCTTCCTTGCCAAATTTCCTCTGGGGTCACCCTGAGGTGCAGGCAGTGGTGCCTACAACTCTTGGTGACACCGTTAGTGACAACGCCAAAAACATCCCAACCTTAACCAAGCGCACAACCATGACCCACTCACCAAATCGCGTTAATGGATCACAAATCGTGGTGACTAGTAGTTAGGTACACTGTCCAAATATCTTCTTTCTTCATACCAACCTTAACCACGGGTGACCTAATGGATGTGGGAGTGGCCACGACTCATGGTCCACACCCATAGCCACCCTAAATTTGAAATCTTTAACCATGTCCTGACCTTTCCCACGAGTCACTTAACGACTTGTGAGACCATTACATGGTCAATGGAAGACTCATCCTATCACACAAAGTGCGAAATTTATTTTCTGCATTTCAAATTTGAGATATGTGGGGAGTCTCACTAATTGTTTTATTGTGGATATGAATAGTGGATATGAATATGTAATTCGCCTCCGAAGATTAATGACGAAAGGTTGGTTTGTTTATCTGTAATTGAAAAAATCAATATTGATTGGATCCATTGATATACGTTTTTTCTTTCATCTGCTTAAACGATTTCCATGAGTAAACGTATAGGAATAATTGGATTTCACTTAGTTACAAGAAAGAAATAAAAATGAAGAAATGAAAATTATACAATTTTTGTTTTTTTCATTTTTATTTTATAGGGCTATACGGACTCGAACCGTAGAACTTCTCGGTAAAAAAGATCAAACTTATTATTATTAAAATGATCTAAACTGTTTCAAAGACCCAACATGCATATTTTTGCATTGGGCTCTTTCATTAACTGATATATATATCAATTAGTCTGCCATTTTTTTTCTTTATAGAAAAAAAGATAAGGAAATGGCTCCATGTGCTCTGATTCATTATTTGGGAGCATTACCAAGGTGTTTCAAAGGTGGGATTATCTTGACATAGGTCTGTCTCTGGCCTAGATCAACCTAAGTTAAATGAAGTCTCTATCATTCTACTTAAAAAATCAAATATGAAACTTCATACACCTTAAAGTTCATATGACGAAAAGAGATTTTTTTGAGGTCTTTATACTCATTATGCCTAGCATTGAATAGACTGGGTATTCACCTTATCAAGATCTCAAATCACTGATGGGGTCTGTTTGGCCCATTTAGTCACAATTTTGGTGCTATCTCAATTTTAGTCTTTACATTTTTCCCCTGCTCCTGCTAACCCCCAAACTTATGCTTTTGCCTCATTTCACATTCATTCCCTTGTTGCTCCCCATTTCTGGGCTTCAAGCTCCATATTTAATTGTTTCATCACAAGTAATTAGAGAGGATGGGTGCCAAAAAGAAGGATTAAAAAATGGTCATTAGGCTTGTAATGTCTGTCAATGGTTAATGTTCAAGGTGGTCATTTTGGGTGAAGTGACTTAACAAAAAAGAGCCTAAGATCATGTTTTAAGTGCATCTACATCTAGGATTTCTCCTTGATCACACTTATGACAAGTTATAGACAAGAAGCTATGCATGAAATTCACAAAAATCCTTACCACATAAGGTATCACACCTAAAGAGTCCACAAAAGTCATTATCAACACAAGATCTTGATTCAAAACATTAGAACATGCAAATTCATAAGCCAAATGAGGAATCTACAATGAGTCACGCCCTACCTTGGAAGGAATGTCTGGCACCTGGTGCCCTACTAGGATATGAACTGACCTAGCTGAGCTTGTGCACTCCAGGTGGATGCCTAATATTTAAATCTAGAAAACAATGGGCTATATCTTAGCTGCAAACGCAGCCCCCGGCAGACAAGGCCTTATAGCCACCTGCAAAAGAAAATAGCTAACCAGAAAAAGGTAATAACAGGGAATCCTATGTGGGCCAACAAGACCACCATGATGTCTAGTTATAACTGTAAAGTAAATCCATCACTAAACTAAGATGTGGCCAACAAGGCCGCTAACTGACGGATAAACAAGGCCCCATACGACCAACGTAAAATAAAGGATACACGTGCCCCAAAAGGCCAACAACAACTACCCACAGGGAATCTGAAACAATCAACAAGCCTCTAGGAGTGATATAATGGTCGAGACAGGGCCCCCAACCTACCCATAAATTGTACAATCAAAAGAGTAAACCTTCTGACTATTAGCCTCGGAGGAAAGGAGCCGATGGATGGCTACAAGGAAGGTCCTGAACCGCGTCTATCCACACCTGCAGGCAAGTAATGCAGCACCATAAGAAGGGCGTCAGTACAATATGTACCGAATATGTAAGGCAGTAACTATAAATAACTAAATGAACTAAAAGGAAACTGAAACTAACTGAATGAAAGGAATAGAGATACTACCTGAATAGCTGAACTTCCTACAGTCTAATCTGACAATAACTAATGCAAACAAAAACCTTATCTGGCCCCCAAAAGCTGGAAGGTACAACCAACATAGAATAACCCACCTAGAGCTCCCATAAGCCATGGCGAGTAAACTTCAATTTATATACCCCTAACAAGGTCAAACTGAATCATCTAATAACTATAACCATCCTACCATTCCCCTAGGTCTGCAACTGAGCCCGCTCGGCCCCTTAACTCTAGTTGTGTCTAACACTAGTGGACTCCTGATATCTCCACCCTAGGCACCAGGCTCGATAGTGGTGTGGTACCTATACGACATATAATATTCCATCCATGGAATGGACTGTATGAGGACCTTGTACCCCATCTTTGTCCCTCACAGATGGAATATCACTCCTTGGAGCGACGTCATCTCGCCCCTGGCGGGCGTCGACACAGCTAGTAACCCTGGGGTTGGTTATGGAAGGCTATACATGGAAAGATCAATCCCAAACTAAATATAGAATACTAGTCTCAACTAATAATAACAACTAATCACAATTGATATACTTCTGGATCTCTTACCGGGATTCATACTGAGTTATAATACTAAAGAAGCTAACTTGCCGAATAGATTTGCCTTAACATACCTCAATAAAAAATTCCTGATTAACTGGCGAGTTCCAATTAGTATTCAACAGGTCTTTCCACCCTTAATCATATTACTGGGAGAATGAGACTAGTTTCAGTACTAAATTCAGCAAAAAGGATAACTTATCATACTAGTATTAACTATACTTTAACTTAATTGAATTAATGTATAATTTCCTGAGAGTTCAGAAGGGACAAATGCTTACTTGAAGCCTATGACTGTATAGGAATCAATTGGAACAATTCTGACAACTTTTACTCGGCAGGGTTACGATTCGCCAGGCAAATTTTGAGAAAATAACTCTGTAGTAATTCTCCCTGTAGGCTTAGAACTCAATACCTGAAGTTAATTTGAATTTGGACAGCGCTTGGCAGTGTAATTGGAAGAAAATTACCTTAAAGTTGCATCCTTCTCTCCATCTGGACGAAGATGTTATATAAGAAATGATTCAATAAATAGAGGGACTTTATATATATCTATATACTTGGGTGGTGAATAGGGGGTCCGTGTCACGGACCCCAACGCGCCGTATTACTGGAGTGTCATGGAGCGCAATGCGCAGGGGAGGGTCCGTGAAATGTTGCCCCTTTTGGAAGTTTGTCCGGCCTTCTCCCTTGCAACATAGATTCTGCGCTCGTTCAACCTTTCCCCGGGACCTTTCTTGTGCGCGTCGTACTCTAAAACTCTTGACTAATGTATGAATATGCCGATTTAAATGATAGAAACTTAAGGGGTGTAACACAATATATGACAAAGAGTGCTACATTCTCATCTCAAATGCCAATTTTTCTTTCCTTATTTTCATTCCCCATTTCAAAATTTCATTTAAAATTTTTGGTGGTATATGTCAAAACAGCTCCACAAAAGACTCGAGAAATACATGGACTTTTTCCTTGAGAGAGTCAGCTCACAATCTATCGTCAGAAAGTGCCAACCCAATTCGACAATAAAAAGAAAAAAAAAGACAAATGCTCTTTGGAAAAGAACCGTGGTATGAAGAAAACCCTTGAAGTTTGATTACTACTCTACTATTTACATAGGCAAACAAAAACACATGTATCATAATGCAACTTTAACAATTCAATGCAAGGACTCATTTTTCATCACTAACACACTAACATCCAAAAACTCATCCATTTCATTCATTCAAATTTTATCAACACAATCGGCCCGGCAAGGGCAATCAACAACAATACTTAAAAAAAATAATGAGCCCGACAAAGGCTCACAACTCTTCATCAAATAAAGAGAAAAGCCCGACAAGGGTAACATCAAAGTATCAAAAGATGAAACAAAAATGACCCCCTAGAAAATACTTATCCCACCCCTAACATAAAGAGTACATTGCCCCCAATGTATGCATGAAAAATAAAGGGGGCTAGAGACTCCCTAAGCAGGTCACTCCTCATCATTGTCATCAGCGCTGCACTTGCTCCTGTTTCGCCATCAAAGTCTGCCTCTCTTAGATGTCATCTCCCAAGCCCTCAAATAAATCATCAATGAGGCCTCGAACTATGGAAAGAGAAGCCATTGCAGCCTCAAGAGCACTCATGTCAGGCATATCCATAGAGATCCGACTTTTCCACTCCCTCACTTCAGTCGGAGAGAGGTGAAAGCCCCCTCCACAGCATCCACCCATTTGCATAATATTGTAAGACTCTTATACATAGACTTTAGCTCCCTTTTTACTATTTGAGCAATGAGTGTAGGGAGGCTCCTACCCAAATTTTGAAGTTGACTCTCATGAGAGTTGGTCATTTCCATAAATTTGTGGAGACCACTTGGTTGGGAGGATGTTGGAGGGGGTGTTGCTCCCCGAAGAGGTATATCGCCGAAGGTTTAGCCAGAAGCTTCTTGGTGAGACATGCTCAAATTTAGGGCATGTGGCGACTGCTCGAACCCATGGGATAGTAAAGCCTCTGCCAAACCAAAAGCTTGCATAGGCTTCCGCTTAACATTGGGTGCCTTAGCACCTCTTTTCCGGTCAAATGTGATCACTCCCAAGGCAGGAACAGGGGTCTCATCAGGAAACAATGGCACTTCTTCTTGCAAGCAAAATTGAGAAATGAGCACGACATATGGCATGAAGGTTTTGGCTTGTCTTGCTTTTCGGTTCATGCTGGGCCATAATCTCCCAAAGTTAATGGGAACTTCGGATACAATGAAGGCTATAAGAATAGTTGTCTCTAAGCTAACCCAATTTTCATTTTTAGAAGTAATGATGCGGAGACTAATGAGATCCAGCCACAATTTTGCCTCAAATTTTAGATCATGGCAAGAAATTTCGACACCCATAGAAGCCCAATGAAGTGTGTCAGCCGTAATGATAGGGGCTATCTAAGTGAATTGGTTCTTCATGTCAGCTATCCTGGCCATGTACTCTGAGTCAATGTGAATCTCATCCTCCTAGAATAGATAGTTGATGGCTGCTAGAGTTATGTCCACCTCCACCCCTCGTACCATGATTTAAGGTAGGCAGGGGAGGTCGTCGACTTTGCCTCTATGGTTCATGCTGTCCTACCTTGGCTGATAGGAAGCATAGAACTCTGACACCAAGCTTGAATAATAGTCTAGGAGAGGGTTGGTGAAAGTAGTCCATTGCCTGTCCGTGAATTGAGTGGTGATTTTGGGAAAGTCACCGCGCAACACCACCAAATCAAATCTCTTTTCGATCGTGATTGACTGGCCCTTGCATATGAAATAGTGCCCCTTCAGGTCTGGTACATAAAACATGATGGCCACCCTAGAATTAACGGGTGTTGAAGAGGCCTTGGCTTTCCCTTTGGCTTTGGTGGTTGATGAGGCTGGGGCCTTGCCCTTACCAGTGTTCCTCGATAAAGACATTGTCTGCAAATAAGATGTTAGTGGCAGACGCAATGCATTGAAATGAAATAACTAACACTATTCTAAAATTGAAATGAGAAGAAAAGATGAAAAATTATCATTCAAAGAACTGGTAGCACCGGCGAAGCAGCGGAAAGTCACAGGATGGTATCCACGAATCGCTGTTGAACTTGATCACGGAAAAAAATATAGGGCCCGTGATACGCTTTATAACTTAAATTAGTCGTGTTGTCTAAGTTATTTTATACATTTTCATGTGATTTTATATGAATGTGAAGATATGTGCTAACCAA